>WTSP01010178.1:0-16243 GCA_025331215.1 Actenoides lindsayi
GGTCGGTGTGTTCCTGAGCCCGGTACCCGAATCCAGCTCCTGAACACAGCTCCCGTCTGCTGCGAGGCCCAGTCTGGGACTCCCCCAGTGCCTGCTCCACAGCATCAGTGCTGACAGTGATGTAATTACCATCAGGGGGGTTGGGTTCAATATTGGTTTGTATATATTTGTATATATTCCATTTTTATCATTATGAATTTCATTTTCATTAAAGCTGTTCTAGTTTCCTTTCCAATCACTAGGTCTCTCTCCTTTATTCCCTTTCTCCTTCCCTTTAGGGAGGGAGGGGGGTTAACAGAGAGCATCTGTAATAGGTCTAAGGGGCTGCCCTGACCCTAAACTGTGACACATGTATACACATATTTCTCATATATGGAATTCTGCCCATTCCCCTAATATTTACCTTGACATAGACCCTCTCTGTCACCTCCGATGGAATAAAAGTTGACTTTTACAAAACATAAACAAAGACGCATCTCATCTCATCTTGCATTTCTGAAGCAATTTAATCCTCAGATTACTTTCCCACCTATTTTTTCTCCTGATAACTAAAGCTCACTCCTCGAATTTGGTCATTGGGATGCTGTTCCTTAAGGGGATTTTGTTGCTATGAAGATTGTAGAATGAAAGAAAGAAAACTAAGATGACAAATGGGCGGTTTTCACACTCCACTCATTGCTTTGGTGCTCTTGACACTTAGCTAGTATCAAGATTTTGGCCCTGAAGATGATAGTAGAGCTGTTCCGCTGGAGGTTTGCTTGGCAGATATTAGAACCATAAACATTAGCAGAAGAACTTCTGCTGATTCAGTGTAGTGCATGTGATTCATCTGCTCCTGCATCAGATATGAGAAATGAGTTTTGACTGTCCACTGAGCAGGAGTGAGAAACTGAGGCAAAAATGGTTAGATAAAAATAATCTTAGCTCAAAGTCTATATTTTTCAAAAACAGAAGAGACTGTGGGTGATGTCATGCTCGGAGGCCATCTTGAGCATAGTGATATTGAAATTATAGCTTTCAGTTCTTGGAGGAGTAAAGAGAGGGGTCAGTAGAACTGCCACCTGGGACTTCCAGATGGCAGATTTTGGCCTGTTTAGGGAACTGGTTGACATCGTCCCTTGGGAGCCCACCCTGAAAGTCAAAGGAGTCCAGGAAGGCTGGACACCCTTCAAGAAGGAAATCTTAAAGGTGCAGGAGCAGGCCAGCCCCTTCTGTTGAAAGATGAGGCAGTGGGGAAGGAGACCAACCCAGCTGAACAGAGACCTTCGGCTGGAACTCACAAAAAAAAGAGAGTTTATGACCATTAGAAGACGGGGCAACCAGCTTAGGAGAATGATATCATGAGTTTATGCAGAGAGAAAATGAGAAGGGCCAGAGCCCACCTACAACTTAAACAGGCTACTGCATTAAAAGACAAATTATTTTTTTTTAAATAAATATATTTACAACAAAATGAGGGCTATGGAGAATCTCCATCCTTTATTGAATGCAGGAGGAGACATAGTAACCAAGGATGAGGAAAAAGCTGGGGTACTTAATGCCTTCTTTGCCTCAGTCTTTTATACTAAGAGCGGTTGGTTTTGTGGTACCTATCTCTCTGGGTTCCCCTTGGACTTGAAGACACAGTGAACAATGAAACGCCCATAATCCAAGGGTAAATAATTAGCAGCTTGCTACACCACTTAGACATACACAAGTCTGTGGGTTCAGATGGGAACCACCCAAGGGTACTGAGGAAGCTGTTGGAAGTACTCATCAAGCTACTTCAATCAGCAATCCTGGATAACTGGGGAGGTCCCAGCTGGCTAGAAGATGGCAAAAGTGACATCCATTTATCAGAAGGGCTGGAATGAGGATATGGGGAGCTACAGGCCTCAGACTGACCTCCATGCCCAGGAAGGTTGTGAGGTGGATAACACTGAGCATCATTACACAGCCATGTGATCAGGGCCAGTCAGCACAGGTTTCTGAAGCACATGTCCTGCTTGAAGAAATAGATCTACCTCTAGGACAAGGTGACCTACTTAGCGGATGAGCAAAAGGCTCTGGATCTTGATTACCAGGGCTTTAGTGAAGCCTTTGACACTATTTCCCACAGCTCTCTCCTGGGGAAACTGGCTGCTCATGGCTTTGACAGGTGTCCTCCTCACTGGGTAAAACACTGGTTGGCTGGGCAGGTCCAAAGAGTGTTGGTGTATAAAGTTAAATTCAGATTCCAGCCCTTTAAAAGTTGTGTTCCACAGTGGTCACTATTGGGTCCAGTTTGTTTAGTACCTTTGTCAATGATCTGGACAAGGGGATAGACTGCACCCGCATTTAGTTTGCAGATGACAACAAACTGGGCAGGAGTGTTGATCTGCTTAACGGTAGAAAGGTTCTACAGAGGTGTCTGGACAGGCTGGATTGATGGGGCCAAGGCCAATTGTATGAGGTTCAAAAAGGCCAAGTGCCAGGTCCTGCACTTGTGTCAGAACAACCCTAGGCAACACAACAGTTTTGGGGCAGAGTGGCTGGAAAGCTTCCCAGTGGAAAAGGACCTGGGGTGGTTGGTCACCAGCAGTGTGCCCAGGTGGCCAAGAAGACCATTAGCATCCTGGCTTGTATCAGAAATAGTGTGTCCAGCAGGACTAGGGCAGTGATTGTCCACCTGTCCTTGGTAGTGGTGAAGGCCACACCAATGTGTACTGTGTTCAGTTTTGGGCCACTCACATTGAGGCGAGACATTGAGGTGCTGGAGCGTGTCCAAAGAAGGGCAACTAAGCTGGTGAAGGGTCCAGAGCACAAGTCTTATGAGGAGCAACTGAGGGAACTGAGATTTAGCCTGGAGAAAAGGAGGCTGAGGAGAGACCTTATTACTCTCTACAATCACCTGAGGAGAGGTTCTAGTAAGGGGAGCATTGGTCTCTCCTTCCAAGTAACAAGCCCTCCAGAAGTCTAAGGCAGTAGTGCTGCTGACCCTCCTCCTCACTTCTCCAAGAACCAAAACTGTCATTTTATGATTGCTATGGCCAAGACGGTCTCCAACCTTCACATCACCCACAAGTCCTTCTCTCTTTACAAACAACAGGTCCAGCAAGGCACCTTCTGTAGTTGGCTCACTCACCAACTGTGTCAGGAAGCATCTTCTACACACTCCAGGAACCTCCTGGGCTGTTTCTTTTCTGCTGTATTGTATTTCCAGCAGACATCTGGGAAGTTGAAGTCCCCCATGAGAACAAGAGCTAGAGATTGTGAGACTTCTTCCAGCTGCTTATAGAATGTTTCGTCTACCTCTTCATCCTGGTTGGGCAGTCAATAACAGACTCCTACCATGCTATCTACCTTGTTGTCCTTCCTCCTGATTCTTACCCATAAACACTCAACCCTATTGTCACCATCATCAAGCTCTAGACAATCAACACAGGCCCTAACATACAGGGCTACCCCACCACCTCTCCCCCCTTGCCTATCACCTCTGAAGAGTTTGTAGCAATCCAGTGCAGCCCTCCAGTTGGGTGAGTCATCCCACCATGTTTCTGTCATGGCAACTATGGTGTCGTTTTCTCACTGTGCAACCCAGTTCCTCCTGTTTGCCACCCATGCTGCATGTGTTGGTGTAGATGGACTTCAAGCTGGGCTATTGATCCTGCCACCTTTTTGAGGGGAGAAGTCCTAATTCCCATGTGACCATTCTCAGGTGATTCTCCCCAGTAACTAGCAATAGGACAAGAGGAAATGTCCTGAAGTTGCACCAGAGTTTTAGATTGGATATTAGGGAAAATTTCTTCACTGAAAGGTTTGTCAAGCATTGGACCAGGTTGCCCATGGAAGTGGTGAAGTCACCATCCCTGGAGATATTTAGAAGTCATGTAAATATAGCACTTAGGGATGTGGTTTAGTGGTGGGCTTGTCAGTGTTAAGTTCATGGTTGGACTTGATGATCTTAAGGATTTTTTGCAACCAAAATGATTCTGTTATTTTTTGTTAATCTCAGTTATGAGTGCTGTTTAGGAACTGAGACTGTGTTAATAGGCTGTTCATAGATGTGACAATTCTGAACTTACCTGAGCAAGCTGCTGACTGTTTATGCTCTTTTTGTAGTAGAGCTATACCACCAAATACTTTCTGCTCTTCTAGTTAAATGTTTTCTCTTTTTAAGCAAGGAAAGAACATTCCCCAGTCACTCATCCCACTTCCCTTCTTACAGCTGATGTTGCCATGCTGACAAACTTAATTGTAGATGAAGCATAGAAAATGAGAGAATTTCATTATGTGTGCATAAGTGAATGTTTGCATTCTGATTTGTTTGTGTTCTCTTAAAAATGCAGCACAGTATAAATATGTCAAGTAAAATTAATGAAAAGTACATTATTAACTAGACACTGTATTTGAATAGGCGAAGTAAGAATCCCCAGGTGTATGCTTGTATTCGCAGTGTATGGATAATGTATTTGAAAATTCAAAGCAAATAGAGTATGTTCATCTCAGCTGAAGATGATGAACTACTTCTGAGACTATTAATTTCTGCTGATATTTTTCTTACTCACCACTCTGATGACTCTGAATAGGAGAAATTGAGGGAGGCACATTGCTGGTTTTCTTAAGAGGTTTTCCATTCCCCAAGCCCTCTATAGAAGCCAGACAGAACAAGCAGAACTTGTAGAAGGTTGAAAAAACATTGAGGGTATGGCAATATTCAAAAAAGGGACTGCTTATCCCATCAGAGATAACTAGTTGTTCAATTAGTCTGATATAAATTCTAACAACAGTAGATGCATTAGACTTGAACATTTCCAAGTTGCTTAAGCTAGTAAAAGAAACTCTCATTTTAAAAGTACTGCCTGAAATATTTATTACAGTGTTTAAGAACAATTGCTGCCCAGGGTCAATTCACAGCAGGGGTAAAGTATAAACTATCAAAAAAATTACAGATAGCACAAAGATTTGTGACGTGATGAGAAACGATGGCAGAAGAGTCATGGAAAAAAAAAAATCAATTACTTCTTTTTTCCAGTAGAGAATTAAATATAATTTTGTGATTAATGTTTCTTTTCTATAACATTATATTAAGACTAAATTATTCTCTTTATCTGTGAAAAGACCAATTCTTAGTTTTAATGACTTTCCATTTTCTGGATCACTTAGGTTTCTTCTTTAGAGAAATCTCTCCGGAAAAATTGACTCCTATAAATTGTATATGCTAGTAAATTTTACCTCTAGAAGATGTCAGACTGAAGATGAACAGCAGTTCAATTTTTAGAGTGGCTTTTGATTATGACAGTAACACCATCTTACTTTTTTAAGCATTGCAATCCAGGGATTTCTCCTGATGATTCCAACCTCCCTTACCAAATTTTTTAAGTAATAAGTAGCTTCTTATTTTTACTTGCTACTGCTCATTTTTTTTCTGCCTCCTCTGCCCATCTGTTATGTTGATATTTCAATTTACTGAATTCATTTTACCACTTTGTCAGGATCAGGATGTAGCCAATGCAGAATCATGATTTTTGGTCATCTGATAAATGCTTTGACAAGATTACATGCATGCAGTCTGAGAGGATGAGACTCAACCGCCTACAAATAGTTGCATCACTTTCTTAGATGTGCCATGTGACTTGAGCTGTCTGTAAAGGGCTGTGGTACATGATGGAGGACATAGCTACAGCCTGCAGGAGCACCATCTGCTCTATGGCATACCGTGTTTAGACAGCTAAACGACCCCTGTATTGTACGTTGTGTCAGTAGATAATGTTTTACCTATCAGCATTCTTTTATGGATCTCTGCACTTTCTTTTGCAAAATCCTATTTGTTTCACTATTGTACTGGTTTGGGCTGGGATAGAGTTAAATTTCTTAATAGGTGCTTACGTGGGGCTGTATCTTGGATTTTTTTGCTGGAAACAATGTCAGTGACACAGAGATGTTTCGGATCTTGCTGAGCAGTCCTTCCTTACCACAGAGATGAGGCTTTTTCTGCTACTCGGACTGCTCTGCCAGCAAGCAGGCTAGGGGTGCACAAAAAGCTGAGGGGGGGACACAGCAAGGACAGCTGACTCAAATTTACTGAAGGGATACCCCAGACCGCATGATGTCATCCTCAGTAATAAAAATAAGAGGGAGGTTGGCAGGGAGGCTGTTGCTAAGGGACTAGCTGGGTATTAGTCAGTTGGTGATGAGCAATTGTTTTCATTTGCATCACTTGTCTTGGGTTTTATTTTCTTCTCTCGTTATTTATTAAATGTATTTTTCCTTACAGTTTGTTGGTTTTGTTATTATTATTATGTCTTTTTAATTATTAAGCTGTTGTTATCTCAACTCATGAGTTTTTTTCTTACTTTTACCCTTTCAATTCCTTCCCTTTGCCACTGGGGGGGGAAGAAGGGCAGATTAAGTCAGGCTGGTGTTAAACCACAATACCTTTACCATAAATACGTTCTGTGTGTTTATTTCCCTTCCAAGTACATTGTTCCTCTCAGTGGTTTTATGCCACTGTTATCTCAAGATGGAATACTTTGTACAACTGGGCCATTGTCACAAAAGAGTTAGCAGACATGACATGTAACAGAAATTATTTCTGAAGTTATCCCATGTAATAAAAATTTTGAATCCCATGAGTAGGCAAGTTACAAACTAATGGTGCTGCCAAAGTGCCGTGTAGGCCAGGCCATCAGGGACCACAGAGTTGTGGCTAGATGTAACCTTTATCCACATCCTATTTAACGGAATTCTTTTCAAATTACTGTGTTTCAATTTATTTTTTGTTACTTAAACATAAATATTCGTGTCAAGTCATCTCGTTGTTTCAATCAAGTAGGTCCTTAGAGTTCCCCAAGGACTTGCAATATCTGTAGGTTAGATGGACAATGCCCAATTCTTTCCGTTGCTTTCACTCTTCTATATGAAGTTGAAACTCATTTTTCTCAAAGCACCATCTGCTTCAGTCTCTGAACAGTGAGACAAATTCAGTCTGATCAAGATCTCAGTTCAAAAGGAGAGTGGTGTTAAGTACCATAAATGAAGGTTGTTTTGTTTTTAATAATTTAAGAAAGACTTATTAAATGCTAACATATATACATGGGGGATTTAGACCATTTTTTTAGGATGGAACACTGTTCTTTTTCTGATAGCTTTCAAGAGCTTAATAAATTTTACATGACAATGTTGAGCGATGAGAGGTGCAGGGTGCTTCTGTTCGATGCAGGGGATTTAACACCAGGTGTCACTATTGCTTCACACAAGGGAAGGACGGTAACGATTGGCTATAGAAGAGGATTAACTACTACATGACCAAGTGTCTTTATCAGCTGTGAAATCTTCACCACATTATCGTCAGAAGGAAGACATAACGAACTGTTCATTTCTTCATTAACACTTCTTATATTTCATGTAATTAAAAGTCATAAAACCAGTAATGTTGGAAGCTAGCATGATCTAGGAAGTAATAAAATCCCCTTAATTTACGATATTAAAGGTTTATTACATATATAACAATAGATTGTGACACTTTTCAACGTTGTCTCTGTGCATATTTAAGTAGACCACACAGACTGATCACCCAAGACTAGGATGGTATTTAATTTTTGAGCCACAAACCCCCGTAAGAAATACTAATTTAAAAACCAGTTATGATCTTGTATCTGGTCCTAATACCCATAAACACATATTAATCTGAACTTCAGGACTGGACTTTATGAAGCTGTGTCTATATGAATTTTTTGGCCGTATTGCAATAGCTTGTTGCTCGTTGATCCCAACAATACTTCATAAAATTACCAATTTGAGAGAACAGGTTCTTGAAGGATAGATTAGCTTTTAAACAGGGTGATAGGAGTGCCATTAGGAAATAGCTGGAAGCAAGTAGCAGAAATTCCGCCTTGGATTTAGAAACAGCATACAAATAAGTACAAAACAGAGACCTCAATTTTTTCCTTATAGGTACTTTTTTTGGGTTTTATTGGTATCTTTACAACAATCTATTGTCACTTTCTCCTCAAAATAAGTATCTGTACACAACAATTATACTGTGGATAACTTGCAATATTTTTATCAAGGCAGTAAATTATGGTATTTGTTTGGAAGTGTGCTTATAGAAAACTCCAGAGAAACGTAAGCCTCATTTTCTCAGGCACTTTATGTGCACTTCAAGAAATGAAGAGCTTTAAATCTATGGTGTGATATAGCGGAAAGTTTGTACTGTGAAAGTAGTAACATCCTACAAAAGAACATTTGCACATCTGAGAACAGCAAGATATAATGCCTGATAAACAGCTGATCTCTGTGTAAAATGCATAATCTGTGTTCTGAGACATCCAGTGTTAACATGACAGATTAAAGACTGTGTCATGTTTTCTGATCATGTGCTTATATTTAATGAAGTTGCATCTCTCAGAATCTATATAAAAATGTAGGGCTCAGAGACACCTCCATACTCAATAAATCTGACAATGCGCAGTTCAATTGCACACATTCCATTAACTACATTATCTAGCTCTATTTTAAAGCAAATTCTTTTTCTTGGTCTGACCATACCCATGGAAAAGCTATACTACAATCTCACATCTTTCATGACTGGATATCACCAACTTGGTTTCAGATTAAATTTATTAATGATCAATTAAACTCCCAATTTAATCCAAATTTAATCCCTTTATAGTTAGTTTATACCAGATCTGCAGCTTTGTGAAGTTTTGGGATGAATATAACCTTGTTCTTTTGCCCTTAGCATGTTAACTGCTTTTCAATTGCTTTTATCTCAGTGCAAGCTAAGACAACACTGAAAAAAAATGAAAACCAGGAAGTCTAATTATTGTGACTATGCAATTGATTTATCGGGGGGTTTGCACATATAGCTGATAAACAATTGGGTAACAGACCAAACAAGAAAGATGCATACATTCAAATTGTTAATGAGCTGTACACACTACATATATGATATTGATACAATTGAGGATGTGCAGACCAGCGATGAAAATGAAGCGTTTAAGACAGCTGATCACATGGGATGGTAGAGTGAAGTCTGTGTGCCTGCTTCACATATACAGAGACTACTAATCACATAAACAGATGATAGAAAAGTGTATCAAACAGAGAGATGCAAGGTACTGAGAAACTGTGTATCAGTAGAAGATGCAAATTTGGTTTGGACTGCTAGCTGCCATTGCATGCTGTTTGGTCACCAACGCTCAGTATTCTAGTTACTTGTCATACTACCTGAGAAATCCACTTAGTTTTGGACAGATTCTTTGGCTGAATGTCATTGAAAATCCCTCTTGGTTGAGAGGAAGAAACTCTGAAGGAGCAAATATTAATACAGTCTGTAATATGAAAGACTAACCCTGGAATACCTGAGTCAAGGTCCCAGAAGCATTAGCAGAAGTCAGTGGAAGATGCAGAAGATCCTGTACAGAGACCTTGAAGATCATGCCTTTATCCATGTCACCTGCATGTCTACTCTGTAGCCTCACTTTCTTCCTTGTTCTCTTTCTGGTTATACAGAGCACTATAGAAACCCAGCAGAAATGGAGTCATGACTGAAACACAAATTTTGAAGGGAATGTGCTATTAAAGAAAGAAAAATGCATGTGTAAAGTGAAGGCTGTAGATAAGTCATAAAGCCTGAAAAAATAAGAGATAGCACAGACCTCCCTTTGGTACCTGTACCAATTTTGGCTAGGATAGAGTTAAAACTTCTTCACAGTAGCTTGTATGGGGTGGTATTTTAGATCTGTGACTAAACCAGTGTTGATAACACAGGGATATTCTAGTTATTGCTGAGCAGTGCTTACACAGCATCAGGGCCTTCTCTGCTTCTCACACTGCCCTGACAGCTATCAGGCTGGAGTGCCTAGGCAGTTAGGGGAGACACAGAGCTGGAACATGTAGGGGCCTGGACCGTCGGGTCCAGTACAGAAAATATTATTGCACCCGTTGGGTGCAAGCCCTGGGAACATTAACCGCAAGGCTGAAGCTGTGATAAAGGGAAGCTGGGATGCACGATAAGCTCTGATAGAGGGAAGCTGGGTTGTTAGATGAAGTAAATATTTGTACCTTGTAAGGGTTTTGTTGATTCATGTGTATTGGTGGAAAGTTAATGGGACTAGGGGCACTGGGGTATATAAGGCGTGTGTGGAGTAGCAATTGATGTCTTCGTTTCTACACCAAGACGGAGTCCGTGAATCAATACACCGTAAATGACACCCAAACAGTGACCACGGGTCTGAAAAGCTGAACAGACAATCTCAGCGGTGTAGAATCAATCGCCACAGGGACAGATGACCCCAAGTAACCAAAAGGATACCCCAGACCATATGATGACACACTTGGCTATGAAGCTGGGGGAAGAAGGAGGAAGGGGGGACGTTTGGAGTTGTGGTGTTTATCCTCCCAGGTTACATGTGATGGAGCCCTGCTTTCCTGGAGATGGCTGAACACCTGCCTAATGATGGTGTTACTGAAATCAGAAAGACACTTCTTAATACCAATTATCAATTTGAGATAGCATTAAGAAGCAGGCATTTCTTTATTACAGCGCTAGATGAATAGAGGATCACTCCACCTAATAGGCATACTGTATATCACACTAGCCAAAGTTTGTATTACCGTATCACATGCATATGTATTAAATTTCCTAGAATGGTTATACATATTAATTTTGTTTCCTTGAATTAATTATCATATTTACATAGTCATTACACATGCAGGTAAAGTCACTGAGGGGTTTCAGATGGTCTCTCAGGAGCCCCTGGTGGTTTCCCATTGCTGTTGTCTGGGTGAACTCCGGGATTCTTCTTCCTTTTGTAGATGAAAGTTGGCTATCAGTCCCTCTTATGGTTATCTTATAACTTGCTTGTTCTATAGTTTCCTGAGTGAGGAAAATGGTCTTCATTCTGATTGGTCCAAGTTCCTTTTGGTTGTTGCAGTTCATTGCACTTTGATACTCTGTATAGAGTAGACTTGGTTTCCTTACAAATGTAGCAATGGGAAGCAGTGAATTAATTCCTTGTTTTGCTTTGCTTGCATGTTTATAACCTGTCTTTAGCTCAGCCCATGAGTTTTCTCACTTTTCTAATTCTCCACCCCATCCCACCAGGGGGAGTGAGCAATCATCTGTGTGGATGAGTTGCCCACTGAGGTTAACCCACATCATTACCCTTGGTCAATATGAGTATTAATGGAGGTTCCCCAGTTTTCCATCTCTGTGGATCTACAGTTTCTATCAAGCTGTAAAAGTTACACCAATACAGAACAGTAAGATATTGCTGGGGGACAGCAGATCTCCTTAGATAGAAGACCAGATTGGAAAAGCAGAATTAAAAAAACCCAACAAAAAATTAATCAATCAAACAAACAAAAACAAAACAAAATTAATAAATAAAAATAACAAACAAACAAACAAACCACAAAACCAAACCAAAACAACAGCAAAAGGAGCAGAACAGTGAAAAGTACAAAGATAATGAAGGGATCAAAAAATTAGAAGCCTATTAGGATAGCGACCTGAGACAGACAGAATTTTGCAAAGGAACTACGTGCATATATTTTGTTCTAAAAACACATAAAGTTTTGCAGCTCTACAGCCATATATTACTGGGACACAGACAAGAGCAAGAAACTTTTTAGGTAGAGAAATTTCAAACCTGTTGGATGAAACCTAGAAAGGTGTACATACAAATCTCCTTTCTGCACTCTACTCTTCCAGAGTTAGTCTCCCTAGCAAATTTTAATGACTCCCTGGATTAAAACCGCACCAAGACAAGTATATAAGTGATGCAGATGAGACATAGAAAGTCTTTCTTTTTGAAGTGCTGCCTGTGGCCTGCCTTTTAAAGACTCCTGTGCAGTTTCTCCACCAGCTTGCACCCCATGTCCCTCCCATCCTAACTGCTTTCTTGGAATTAACTCTAGCTTAGGAAGTCAAAAAGAACAAGAAGGGCTTCTTCAAATACATGAGTAGCAAAAGGGAGACTAGAGAGAATGCTGACCTGATGCTGAATGAGGTGAGAGCCCTGGTGATGAAAGATATAGAAAAGGAGTTACTGAATGCCTTCTTTGCTTCAGTCTTCACTGATAAGACTAGGCATCGGGAATCCCAGACCCTGGAGGTAAGAGAGAAAGCCTGAAGGAACACTTTCTCTTGGTCAGTGAGGACTACATTAGAGATCATTAGGCAAATTGGACACCCACAAACCCATGGGCCCTGATGGTATGCACCCACAAATGCTGAGGAAGCTGGGTGACGTTGTTCCCATGCCACTCTCCATCATTTTTGAAAGATCATGGAGAATGGGAGAGGTTCCTGAGGACTGAGGAAAGCCAATGTAACTCCGGTCTCCAAAAAGGGCAAGAAGGAGGACCCTGGAAATTACAGACCAATCAGTCTCACCTTCAGTCCTGGAAAGGTGATGGAACAGCTCATTCTGGAGGTCATCTCTAAGCATGTTGGGGAAAAGATGGTTATCAAGAATAGCCAGCATGGATTCACCAAAGGGGAAACATGCTTAACTAGTCTTGCTAGTGGTGTTCCCCGAGGGGTCAGTACTGTGTCCAATCTTACTCAACATTTTCATCAACGACCAGAATGAAGGGACAGAATGTACCCATCATCAAGTTTGCTGATGATAGAAAACTAGGAGAAATGGCTAACACACTGGAAGGCTGTGCTGTCATTCAGCAAGATTTGGACAGACTGGAGAGCTGGGCAGAGGGGAACCTAATCAAGTTCAACAAAGCCAAGTGTAGAGTCTTACGCATGGGGAGGAATAACCCCATGCACCAGTACAGGTTGGGGGTTGACCTGCATGAAAGCAGCTCCATGGAGAAGGACCTGACACAGTCCTGGTGGACAGTAAGTTATCCATAGGACAGCAACGTGCAAAGGAAGGCCTATGGTATCATGGGGTGCATTAAGAAAAGTGTGACCATCAGGCTGAGGGAGGTTCTCCTACCCCTCTACTCTGCCCTGGTGAGGCCACTTCTGGAGTACTGTGTCCTGTTCTGGTCTTCTTAGTTCAAGTGACACAGAACTACTGGAGTGAGTCCAGTGGAGGGCTACAAACAGTCAGATACTGGAGCATCTGATTGACCTGGGTCTGTTTAGCCTGGAGAAGACTGAGAAGGGATCTTATCAACACTTATCAGTAAATGGTGGGGATCAAAACGATGGTGGAGACTCTTCTCAGTGGTGCACAGTGACAGGACAAGGGGTAACGGATACAAACTGACCCAGGTCAGGTGACTGGCCTGAGAAGCTCCCCCCAGCCCCGCCTGGGCGCAGGGTGCCCTCCCGGCTTCTCCCCTTGGTGTAGCTCAACGACCACCTGCCCCCTGAAGTGGGTGGCTCCGCGAGGCGGTAGCACAGGGCTGGGGGGGGCTAGGGCTGAGCTGTCCACAGCTGTCATGTCAGTGTTGGCTCAACATCATTTTTCCCGCTGTCCATCTGGTTGTCTCTGGCACCTCTCAGCCCGTGGGCACAGGGGAGAGAAGGGAGCCCGAGCCATCAGGTGAGGGGTGGGGGCACGGTGCTCTGCTCTTGACGTGCATGGTCGGGGTCCTGGCAAGCGTTCAGGTACTGAGGGATCTCTGGATGTTACTCAGCACTGGTCTTTACTTTTTCCCCACAGCAATATATATTCCGATTTTAAATGTACCTACAGGCTACAAACGCCTGTCTTCTCTAGGAGCAAAATAAAAACACGGGTGTCTAAACCAGCTTGCCCAGGGCAGCAGTGGAGTCCTTATCCCTGGAGGTATGAAGAGTGTTGTAGATGTAGTGCTGACAGATATGGTTTAGTCAAAGACTGTGCAGTGTTATCTTAATGAATGAATTTGGTGATCTTAAAGGTTTTTTCCAATCTAGGCAATTGTGTGATTCTCTGGAACACAGGAAGTGCCACCTAAACATAAAGAGACACTTCTTTACTGTGAGGGTGACAGAGCACTGGATCAGGCTGCCCAGAGAGGTCATGGAGTCTCCTTCTCTTAGAGACTTTCAAAACCCACCTGGATATGTTCCTGTGCAACCTGATCTAGGTGGACCTGATTTGGCAGCAGTGGTTGGATTAGATGATCTCCAGAGGTTCCTTCCAACCCCTACCATTGTGTGATTCTGTAGAGATACTGTTCTGATAAAAAGTGGTTCTTTGGAGGGTGGGAGGAATCAGTTGAAAGGATAAATTCTCCAACACAGAGGCTGCAAATGAAAGCATAATAGAACATTCCAGCATAGAGAAGACATAAAACTTTCTCTGAGATCAGAGAGCTTACACCCAGTAACAGATTTCAGTTTTAAAAAGAGCACGAAGTAAAACCGTAAAATTGTGAGGACATGATACAGAATTTGACTTTTCCTTCATATTATAGTAAGGAATATAAAAAGCCTACCTAATTTTAACCGACTTGCATGCTTGTTTGAAAAAGGCAGTCAAGATCTTGCTGCTCTGCTCTTTCCTTCTTTGTTGGCTGGCATTCTGATGTGTTTGCACTGAATACAGTATGTATGTATTATCATATCCTGATAGTACAGTAAGATAGAAATAGGAGTTCACATTATGAAAAAAATATTTTGAGGAAAACATAAGTATATGATTTTGCACTCTAGTAAGGAATTTTAAAAATCTGTGTCTCGGTGTTTAAATTAAAGACTTGGTTACTTATCTGTATATTTACAGATGTTGTCCTCATTTCAACTGTTGTACTAATTCATTATGTGATTCTTATTGCTGAATACAGTAGGTAATCTCTATTTCAGGACACTACAAGAGGAAAAGGGAAGTTAATGTTACTGCTCTGCTGAATGAGTATTCAGCAGTACTTGAGTATAAGAGTTGAGTAGTCTATGATGTACAATTTATCAGTTTGCTGCGGTGAATTGCCTTTTCTAATTTTTTCTGCTGATATGATAGAATCATTGAATTGTTCAGGTTGGAAAAGGTCATCGAGTCCTTTAAGATCATTGAGTCCAACCATTTACCTAACTCTACCAAGTCCACTGCTAAGCCATGTCCCTAAGCACCATATCTACATGACTTCTAAACACAGCCAGGGATGGTGATTCAACCACTTTGCTGGGCAGCCTGGTCCAATGACTGATGACCATTTCTGTGAAATTTTTCCTCATATCCAACCTAAACCTCCCCTAACAAAACTTGAGACCATTTCCTCTTGTACTGTCACTTGTTACCTGGGAGAAGAGACCAACACCCACCTGGCCACAACCTCCTTTCAGGTAGTTCTAGAGAGTGATAAGGTCTCCCCTCAGCCTCCTTTTCTCCGGACGAAACAACACCAGTTCCCTCAGCTGCTCCTCATAAGACTTGTGCTCTAGACCCTTCACCAGCTTAGTTACCCTTCTCTGCACACACTTCAGCATCTCAATGTCTTTCTTGTAGCGAGGGGCCCAAAACTGAACACAGTAGATGTGGTGTGGCCTCCCCAGTGCCAAGTACAGGACAACAATCACTGCCCTAGTCCTGCTGGACACATAATGTTGGCCTTCTTAGCCACCTGGGCACACCACCAAGTCATATTTAGCCAGTTGTCCTTTTCTGCTAAGCAGCTTTCCAGCCCCAAGGTGGTAGTGTTGCCTGGGGTTGTTGTGACACAATTGGAGGACCTGGCACTTGTTGAACCTCATACAATTGGCCTCAGCCCCATCAATCCAGCCTGTCCAGAGCCCTCTTAGAACCTTTCTACCCTCAAGTAGATCAACACTCCTGCCCATCTTGGTGTCATCAGCATCTTACTGAGGGTGAACTTTGTCTCCTTGTCAACCTCGTTAATAGTCTGTCAAATGGATTTAATTCCGTTCACCTCCACTCTTTGGGCCTGGTGATCCAGCCAGTGTTTTACCCAGCAGAGTGTACTAGTCCAATGTCCAAGCTGTGAGCAGCCCCAGGTTTTTTTCATGAGAATGCTATGGAAAACAGTGTCAAAGGCTCTACTCAAGTCCAGGTAGACAACATCCACAGCCTTTTCCTCACCCACTAGGCAGATCATTTTGTAATAGATCATATTTGTCAAGCAGGACCTGCCCTTCATGAGCCACCCGTGCTGACTGGGCCTTATCGCCTGGTTGTACTGTATAGAATGTGTAATGGCACCGTAAACTTCACAGGCATGGAGGTCAGACTGACAATTCTGTAGTTCTCTGGATCCTCCTTCTGGCCCTTCTTGTAGATGGGCGTGTCTTGGTTTGAAAGACAGGAGTCTGCCAAGCCCCCCTTAGAATGGAAAATGCAAGCCTCTCCCCTCCGAATGCTCATAATTT
>WTSP01010179.1:0-17815 GCA_025331215.1 Actenoides lindsayi
GCGAGGGCGCCCAGAGCACCACTCCACCATGTTCAACCTGATGAAGAAGGACAAAGAGAAGGATGGGGCCCGAAAGGAGAAGAAAGAAAAGAAGGAGAAGAAGGAGCGGATGTCAGCGGCTGAGCTCAAGAGCCTGGAGGAGATGAGCATGCGCCGGGGCTTCTTCAACCTCAACCGTGCCTCCAAGCGGGACTCCAAGACCCGCCTGGAGATCTCCAACCCCATCCCCATCAAGGTGGCCAGTGGCTCTGACCTGCACCTCACGGACATCGACTCCGACAGCAACCGGGGCAGCATCATCCTGGACTCAGGCCACCTGAGCACGGCCAGCTCCAGCGATGATCTCAAGGTGGACGATGCGAACTTCAAGGGCTCGGTGCTGCAGCGAGCGGCCAAGTTTGGCTCATTGGCCAAGCAGAACTCCCAGATGATCGTCAAACGCTTTTCCTTCTCCCAGAAGAGCCGGGACGAGAGCACCTCAGAGACATCCACCCCCTCTGAGCACTCGGCGGCCCCCTCCCCGCAGGTGGAGGTGCGCACGCTGGAGACCCAGCTCACCAAGCAGGGTGTCCCCCCAGGACACCCGCGTACCCCTCCCGCCACCTCTCTGCGTGCCAGGGTGCCGGAGCTCGTCGGCAAGAGGTTCCCCGCCGAGCTGCGGCTGCCCGCCCTGGTGCCCCCGCAGCCCCCCACCCCGCGGCAGCTGGAGCTGCAGAGACGCAACACCGGCGATTTCGGCTTCTCCCTGCGCCGCACCACCATGCTGGACCGGGCACCCGACGGGCAGGTGTACCGGCGCGTCGTGCACTTCGCCGAACCCGGAGCCGGCACCAAAGACTCGGCGTTGGGTTTGGTGCCGGGCGACCGGCTGGTGGAGATCAACGGGCGAAACGTGGAGAACAAATCCCGAGATGAGATCGTGGAGATGATCCGGCAGTCAGGGGAGACGGTGCAGCTGAAGGTGCAGCCCATCCTGGAGCTGAGCGAGCTGAGCCGCTGCTGGCTGCGGGGCGGCCAGGGGACACGCCGCGCTGCCTGGGATGTGAGTAACGCCGTCCTCGCCGCGGGGCCGGTGCCCTGGGTTTCTGCCGGCTGCCAGCGTCCTGGCGGTGGGTGTTTGGGTTGGCAGGGGCCGTGGGAACCGGCAGCGCTGGGGCTGCTCTGACTGGGAGCGATGCACGGGGAGGAGGGGGAGGCTGGGGCTGGGGCGCAGGGGTGATGCCAGCCTGTGCCGCAGGGTGGCAGGGTGGCTGCAAGGGCGGGTTTGCAAACCAGCACCACTGGGTTTTGCTCCCCAAAATAGCGTGCTGCTGAGTTTGGTCTTCCTCCTGACCGAGGGGCTCTGGGAGAGCCCGGCTCTGTGTCACCTGTGGGAAGTCTGTCCGTGTCTGGTCACCAAGGCAGCACAGTCTGGCAGGGGAAGGAGATTTGCTCCTCGCTGCTGACAAATCCCTAACACTGCTTTGCAGGAGGGGCTCTGCCTGCCCCCCCAGCAGCTCCCCACACTGGGATCCCTCCACGGGGACCGGGAAGGGTGTCGTGGTGTGCGGGGGGACGGGAGCTGCCGATGGCGTGCGCAGCCCTGCGCGTGTGGCTGCTGTTGTATAAATAGAAACTTAATGGCTGGGTGACCCACATCTCTTGCGCGAGCCGCCCGGCTCTGCTGACCCTGCCGCAGGCTGTAGCCAGCGTCCTGGCCGGACGGCATCCCAGCAGAGGCCCCCCAGATGTCAACAGCTGGCAGAGCTGGACCCCCTCCATGGTGGCAGGGGGTGCAGCAGCACGGTGTTGGTTTGGCTTATAAATGGGCTTGTTTAGTGTATGTTCAAGCCTCCCTTAGGGAGCAGAGGGTGCCTGTGCCCACGAGACAGGTCGCCTGCACTGGGGAGAGCCGTGCTGAGCACAGTGTGGCCACGGCCCTGTGGAGTGGTGGCCAGGATGGAGCAAGGGTGGCCACGGTGAGGCTGTGGCGGTAGCCATGGGGCTCCATGTGCTCCCTGCTGGTGCTGCAGGATGGAGTCTGTGCCGAGCTGGAGCTCTGGCTTTCCAGCAGCTCTTCCTGGAGCCTGGGCAATGCCAGCTCTGCCACCAGGATAACCCCTGGGCAGATAACGCTGTGGGGCTGGGGGCACTGCCACCACCCTTTCCGCAGCGTGCTGGCATAGGGGCAGGTGCGCGTTCGATGCCAGTGTGCGGGGGCTGGTGAGGTGCTTGTGCCGGCCAAGAGCGCGGTGACTCGGCTGGGAAGGGGGAAGAGGAGATACCAGTGCCCTTGGGGCTGCGGGGGAGACGCTGCAGCCTACGGCTTCATATTGGGTCCTGGTGCAGTTAGATGGCATCAGCCAGAGGAAGACAGCCCGAGGGGTGGCAGTGCCTGTGTTTGTGGTGTCTTCAGGTGCCACCACAGCATGGGCACGCTCTGGTGCATGGTGTCATGGTGCAGGGGTGCGCTGGGGGGATGCACCATGGCCTTGCCAGTGCTGGGGAGCCAGGGCTGTGGTGCAGGGTATGCCTGGGGGTTCCTCACCCTGCAAGGTGCCGGCACAGAGGGAGGCCCGGCTCTCCCCCAGGCCCTGCTAAGCTCCCTGGAATGTTTCTGGTCCTAATTTAAATAAAAATGATCCTTTTTGAAACAGGAAATTATAGACATATTTTGGGCTGTTGCTCTGGAAGCCCCTCCCTGGCTGGAGCAGGGATGGTGCTGGACTCCCTGTGTACCGCGGGGGTTTAACCCCCTTGGTGGGGGCCGCACCAAACCACCCCTGGACCCGCACCAGAGCTGGGCAGGGGCAGCACCCGCCGCGTCTGGGGGACTGTTGGTGCTGGGGGGGGGGCTGGCCAGCAGCATGGCGTGGCTGGACATGGGGTGAGACCTCCCCACCGTGTCCCAGCCTCGCTCCCGGCATGGGGCAGCCGGCCTGGCTTGGCTCCACGCTTCTATTTATTTATTTACCGGCGAAATTCCTCTGGCAGGGCCCAGGCGTGCTCCGGCCGGACAGAAATATTCCAAAAACGCCTCTGCCTGCTCCAGTACTTCGGTGGGACCACAGGCATGTGGTGGCCGCGCCGGCAGACCCCGCGTGCCCCGCTTGCCCACGGCGACCCGGTCCTGGAGTTTGCTGTCCACAGGGTGCAAGGCCAGCGTGCCACAGCGTGGCTGGGTGGTGGCTCTTTGCTGTGTCCCGCTGGGGCACTCTGTGGGGAGATGGGGGAATTTGGGGCGGGGGCTGCCAGACTCCCATTGTGCCGGAGGCGCTTTGTCCGTTTGTCCACACTTCCTCCAAGGGAGGCTCTTGGCTTGGCTCTTCTTCTGCCCTCACTGTAGGGATGGTGCTGCTGGGGTGTCCCCAGTGTGAGGGTCCTCGTTTCCAGTGGGGGAATGAGAGGACTCTGCCGGCTGGTAGAAACACTGCCGTGGCTGCGTGACCGGGCTGGGGGTCCCGGTGGAGATGGCTGGTGGGAGCTGGGCTCCTCCCCAGTGGGTGTCTCCATGCCCTGCCTCAGGGATGCTCAGGAATGCCCAGAATGGCAGGGCCACGTCGCATCACCCGGTCTGTGCAGGTTTGGCTCACTGTGGAGGGGCTCTGGTGGCTCTGTGTGCCAGGACTGGGCTGGTGCCCTCACCAGAGCCTATTTTGTTCCTACCGTCAGGGACGTGACTGTGACTTCTTGCTGATAGCCCAGTGGCTGCTGCCAGCACTACCTGGGAGCACCATGGGCACCCTCCGCTGCATCCTGCTAGCCCTGCCAAGGGTGTTTGCTGTGGCATCTCTCCAGTGCGTGCCCAGTGCAGAGATGGGCCAGGACTGCCGTGTGGTGCCAGCCCCAGGGCAGTGCTGCCAAAGCTGGCATTAATGTGGGCCAGGAGGGACGTGGCCCAGTGCTGGTGTCCCCAGCACAAGGATTTCCAGCCTGCCGTTGACACAACTCTCCCAGTCAGGCCAGGACCCCCTGCTCCATCTGGGTGTGGGTTTTAGCTCGGGGCACACCTGTGTCCTTGGGGACAGGCAGGGACCTGCTTAGGTGCTGCTGGGGTTCCCACCATGCCCGTGTGGCCGCTGTCTCTCCTCTGGGCCGCCAGTGCCTGGCTCCCTGCCACCGGCCTCCTCCCAGCAGCCCCCGCGCAGGGAGGCCCCCAGCCCCTCACCCCGCTCCTTCTGTTTCCAGGGAGACCTTGGACTTCCAGAGGCAGCTTTGCCATGAAAGCAGCTTTGCCATGGTCTGCCGTGTCATGCTGTGGGGCTGCTGGGCCGGCACACGGCCGTGTCAGTCTCTGGGAGCATTTTGGGGGGCTGTTGTGTTCGCGGGAAAGCAAAGGGAGGAGCGAGCGGGGTCAGGGCCGCGCTGCCCGGCACGATGCCAGGCACCGTGCTCCGACACCAGGCACCTCGCCGCGGCACCCTGGGGTGCGACTCCGTTCCTCGTGGCTCGGGACCCTCCCTGGCTCCCCCCCCCCGCTCCCCGAAGCCGCGATCGACCCCGGAGGGTCTTTCCCCGCTCCCCCCCGGGACAAGCGGCGGGATGGCGGCCGGGCAGTTTCCCCCGCAGCGTCCGGCTGCCGCCAGCCCACATCACTTCCTCCGGCGGCGACGGCGGCGGTTACTGGTGGCAGTGGTGGTGGTGGTGGTGGTGGTGGTGGTGGTGAGGCCCCGCTGCCCGCCTGTCCCCCCCTGATGCTCCCTCCGGCTGCTGCGCGCGCCGGCGGGGCCCTCGCATTCCTCGGCTATTTTTAGGGTGGCCCTCTCGGCCCAGCTGTCCCCGCGCCGCCGGCTGCCGCCCCCTTAGTGCCTCTCCCAGCGCGCTGCGCGGCGGAAACCCCGCTCCCGGCTCACCCCGACCCTGCGGTAAGGTGGGGACCCTTGGTGTGACCGGTTTGGCGTGGGGGAGCGTGAGTGGGGAATGTGGGAGCCCGTCCCAGCGCTGGGGTCGGGGGTTGTGAGGCTGCACCCACCCCTGAGGCGCTTTGGTGGCTGGGGGACCCCAACGCCGGTGCTCCCTGGGGACCTTTGGAGCGGTGCCAGGCTGCGTGGAGGTGGGAGAGCTGTGGGCAGAAGGTCTGGGGGCTCTGACCCGTGGGCAGGTTTAGCTCTGGACCCCCTTGCCCAGCCTGTGCGCTGGGCACCAGCGGCTCATGCTGCGGTAACAGGGGGGTACAGGGGAACCTTTGGGGACAGGACGATGTACCCCTGGACAGACAGGTTTGTTCAGTGGCCGGGGGCTCCTCCACAGCGTGCCGGGCTCTGGGAGGGGGAGTTCTCAACGGCCCCGGGTGCAACCCCCTGGAGTTTGGTAGCGCGGCGTTAGCTGGGGCAGTGGGTCCCCACTGGGGCTGCCTGGCTACTGGCACAGGGTCAGGCTCAGAATAAACCCCGGCTGGCCGGGAAAGCAGGACGCCTGGGGCAGAAAATAACCCTTCCCTCACCCTGGCATTTGCTTACTGCAGTGGGCTGACCCATCGCGAGGGAACGGGCACGGTCCTGCTGCCTGACTAAGGGGCTTTTTTTGCACAATGAGTTTTGTCAGGTCTCATCCTGGCCACCTGCCTGTCCCCAGAGCCCTTCCTATAGGCATTGCTTGTAGTGGGGCCAAGCAGGCTCAGGCCCCCATTCCCGAGGGTCCTGGGCCCCCAGGGCCAGCAGGGAAGGGCACATGCTCTCACACTGTGTCACAGCTCAGCATCCCGTGTGCCAGTCCCGGCTCATCTCACCTCTCCCTCTCTCCCCAGCCAGGGCTGCAGCTCCATGAGACATCACCATGGCGTTTTCATCCCGGTTTGCATTCTGGGAGCAGAAGGGAAGTCTCTTGCTCGTTTGCCCGCGTCCCCATTCGGGTCACACTGCCGCATGCTGTTGACCAACTCCCCCAGTTTGCCCAGCACCACGTTCGGAGCAACGCTCCCAGGCTTTCGCTGTGCTACTGTGCTGGGGCCAAGCTGAGCCAACGTGGAGCTGCCCCCCACCCTGCCGTGGCACGGCTGCCGTCACCACCGCGGCCATGCATGCCATTACTAATGCCATCACTAACGACCGCTTTGTGAGTGGCTGGGTCAGCCCCTAACACGCCGTGAGCCACCTCGGCGCCCCTCGGGGAGCGTTGCCCATGATGTGCACCACGTGCCGCCACCGCGGTGCCACGGCCGAGCCCCAGACCTCAAAGTCACGGCCCGTGGCACCAGAGGGTTTAGCTGCTCACCTCACTGGAGACCACTGGTCGCCCTGCTTGGCAGGGAGCTGGCACCTCCCACGGTGCGGCTGCCGCAGAGATTAGCGGGTGACACTTAAAACAGCCTGTGATGCCCGGCGAGGTGACGTGCGGAATGGCAGAGCCCCTGTGGGGAGCGGTGACGGGGCTCTATGTATCAGCTTGCTCACCAGCAGCACGTGAGGAGGGGGCCCGGGCCAGGTGGGCAGCACGTGTCCCCCTCGGGCCTTTGGGGTTTGCCACAGTGGGCACATCTCTGCACTTCCCTCCACTTTTTCCGCTGTGGGGAAGCCTGGAAGGACACATGTCCCCATCCCTGCAGCTGTGATGGGCTGCACACTGGGGCTTTTTCATGCAGCAGCCTCTTGACCCCCGGGCATGGAGTGGTTCCCATGGCTTTTCCTGGTCCCTGTGGCTTTTCCGGCAGCGAGGCCCCGCAGTGGGCTGAAACACGCTCCTCTTGTTTGTCTGACCCCTCAGGTCAAGGACGAGGACAAATCCTTAGCTGTGAAAAGACCCGGGAAGGAGGATGGGGCTGTAAGTGTCGCAGGGCACGGGCAGGGGGGACGCTGTCGGGGATGGGGCTTGCCCCTGGTGGGGACAGACCCTGTACCAGAGCTTGGGGACATCATGGAGGGTCATGGGCTCAGCATCCCCCCCCAGTCCCTGGGGAGTTCTGGTGGCTGCTCAGGGCAGCGTGTGGAGGGCGATGGGTGTTTTTGGAAGGGGTGCCTGGTTGTGGGCACACAGCCATCTCTGCCTCCCTGGGGCTCATCCCTGCCCTGCGTGGGACGGCGGGTTGGTGCCCACCCCAGGGATACGGTATCGGCTCCTGTGCTACCCACCAAAGCTGTTGGTGGGGAGAATCTTGTGTCTTCCCTGTGCATTGCAGAGGGGCTGCTGGTGCCCTGAGCACTGGGTTTTTCCCCCTGTACTGGCAGCCCAAGGGTCAATGGGTCTCTGCGTGTGGGTCTGGGGAGGCCACCATCACTCCCTGCCCTGGGGTCTGGGTGAGTGCTGTAGGTTGGCTGGGGAAGGAGACTGGGTGCTGCGTCCCGCGGTGCTGGGGTCTGGCTGGGAGCTGCGCTCCTGTGACAGGGCACCGAGCCCCAGGCACCACCATGCCCCAAGCAATGGGTGCTTGCAGTGGCAGGCACCGCACCACCAGACCTCCACTGACACCGGTGTCATTATGGCTGCAGTCAGAGAGCCCAAAGGATGCGGCATCTGCACCCCTGAATCCAGAGCTCCCGAAGAGCCCCGAGCCGCCCCCGGGGCGAGAGAAGAGCCCCGAGCCGGTGCTGAACGGGGCGGCAGTGAACGGGCTGGAGGGTCCGACTGCCGAGGCGCAGGGGGACGATGGGCAGGGGCTGTCCCGACGCAGGGTGGTCCGCGTGGTGCGCAAGGTGGTCCGCAAAGTCCTGCCTGGGGAGGATGCCGGCGGTGCCAAGGAGCCGGGGAGGGACACCAAGTCTCCTGAGCCGGTGCGAGATGCCAAGTCTCCCGAGCCGGTGCCACCCCCACGGAAGGAGGAGACAGGCCGTCCCGCCATCCCCGCTCCCCCTGCCGCGCCACCTCCCCCCGCCATGCCGGCAGCCCCTGCCAAGCTGGAGCCCAAGGATGAGATCTCAGCGGGGCTCAAAACCCTCATGGCAAAGGGCAAAACCAAAGAGCACCGGCCACGGCTCCGGCCAGGAGACAGGCGGGAGGAGAAGTCCCCCGAGCCGGCCGGGGGGGACACGAAGCCATCCCTGTCCCCGGGTGCCGAAGCCAAGCCAGTGCCGCTGGCGCAGCCTTCGGGAGGGAAAGTGGAGCCGGCAAAGGCGTCCGCTCCGAAACCCACTGCCCTGGAGAGGCACAAGGTACCGGTGTGTGTGCACGGCAGGAGATGCTCTAACGCGGCGGCAGGGCCGTGCCGCCCGGCACAGCATGGTGTGAGCTCACCCGCATGGTTTGCAGTGGTTTCGGGGTGCGCGGTGCTGGGTGAGGGTCACTTCTTAGGGGTGGCTGTGTGTGCTGCGGCCTCACCATCACACTGCCCCTTGTCTCTCCCCCGGCTCATGCGGAGAAGAAGCTGCAATCCAGTGAGAAGCGTCTGGCCCCTGTGAAAACCACTCCGGCACCCCCCCAGAAGGTGTGTGGGAGCAGGGACCCCAGTCCTCGGGCACTGTGGGGTATCTGCCGGTATCCCATCTGTGCCGGCTGTGGCACGCGTGGTTCTGCACCAGCCTTCGCCCTGGTACCTCCCAAGCACCGCTGGGCTGCAGGGCTGAGAAAGCCTTTGCGATAGCCCCTCTGGCACCTGCGTGCCATGGGTGCTGGGCTGGTGGGAGCTGTGGGGGCTGCGGGGCAGCCGGCCTGGTGCTAATGGTGCTCTGCCTCCAGGCTGCTCCCAGCCCTGCATCCCGGCTGAGTCCGTCAGAGGAGGCCCAGCGCCGGCTGGAGAGGATCTTCACCGCTTCTGTAATTCCAGGGGCGTCGGCGCTCGTGTGCCACCTGCCTGGGGATGGGGACGCGTGGGCAGCGTGCGGCTGTCCCGGCTGTGCCGCGTGCTCCACGCGGGGTGATTGTACCCCTGTGCTGGGCCGGCAGCCCTGTGGTCCCTCTCTGGGTGGCACCAGCAGAAGGGAATGGATGACCGGGGATGCCAGGGAGTGCCAATGGGTTTGGGATCGCTGCCTGGACCGGCGTGCCCAGACGTGGGGATCTGCAATGCCCAGCAGCCCCTGCTGGTGGCATTCCCGTGGCAGCCTGGGCACGACTGCCCGTGGCTGGGGCGGTGCTCAGGCAGCGCCGTGGGGGTTGTGGCCATACTTGGGCCCCGTATTGCGTGGCAATGCTGCTGCTGCTGCTGCTGCTCTCTGCTTCTCACCCCCTCTCTTCTTTCTCTCCTCCTTCCTCACTGCTGTTAGCTGGACCCCGCCGCCTCCACCTCGGCACCCAGCCAGGTACCGTACCCCCGGCCTCAGGAGCCCTCTGCTTCCGCCGGCGACCCCCCGCCGTCCTCTGTCTGCCGCTGGGCTGGCGTCTGCGCCCGCGCCTCGTGCTGGAGCGTAAGGCTTTCCCTGTCCCGCCCTGCTCCGTGGGCTTCCATGTCACCCACGGGGCTGGAGGGTGCTGGGGTGGCCGGGGCTGGGTGCCTCTCCCATAGTGGGGTTGTGCTGGGGAGCCGGGTACCTCGGGAGGGTGCTTTCGGTGGAGTTGGCCCATCTGGGATGGGCAGGGATGCAGAGCAGGATGGAAATGGGCAGAGCACCTGGCATAGACAGGATGCATGACTCATGCCCAGGCAGCTGTGGCACGTGGTGCTGGGCAGAGCTCACAGCAGGTCGGCACAGCGGTCCCCAGCTCCATGGCTTCAGCGGCACAGCCTCACGGCCAGTGTCCCTCTCAGCTCTGTGTGTCCCCAGTACAGTGCTGGACCTGCCGCTCTGCTGGCCACAGCGGTGGCTGTGGCCCTGGGAACACTCGCAGGGTTTGGCACAGTGGTGCTTTGCCCTCACTTGCTTCCCCCTGCCAGTTTCTGTGCTGTCTGTGGGGCAGAGATTAACCCTTCTTGCCTTCACGCCCCATCTCTTGGCCTCGCCAGGGTCAAGCGGATGATGCCCCAGCAGCTCCCTTTGGCCCTGTCCCAGCTGCAGCTCAGGTTTGGCTCTGGGGCTCACCCTGCTCACGGGTGGTGGGGACGTCCCTGCTGTGTTGGCCATGTCAACCCGGCGTGTCCCATGTTGGTCTCTGCCATCTCTGTGCCGTGTCGTCTATCCGTCCATTATGTCCCTGCGGTGTGTCCTGTGTCTCTACAACATGTCCCTGCAGCATGTCCCATGTCCCCACAGCATGCCCAGTGTCCCTGCATCCCAGCATGTGGCTGGTACGGGTGCCAGCTCTCTGGGCTGTGGTTTGGGAGCTCGGCTCCTCCAGCCTTGCCCGAGGTGGCCGTGATGGATGCACTGTGGTGGCCACTGTGTCCGCCCCAAGCTGTGGCAGGGCCCTGGTGGTCTCTGCAGCCCCAAGCTCTCTGTGGTCCCCAGGGCCAGTGGGCACATGTGCTGGGTGGGCTTGGGGCTTGCACAGGGTGGCCGTGACTGCCTGGCATGTGGCCTTGTGGCCAGGCAGCCCCGCTCCCTCCAGCCCCAGGGGTGTGGGGAGGGGGTGACGTGGGATGGAGGGCAGCTGACCACGACCGCTTCACGTCCCGCTGTCCCACAGGCCAAGACAGAGGAGCAGATAGCGGCCGAGGAGGCCTGGTATGAGACCGAGAAGGTGTGGCTGGTGCACAGGGATGGCTTCTCCTTGGGTGAGTCAGGGGTCAGCCCAGTGCTGCTAGGACATGGGGTTCTCCATCCTTCCCATGGCACGGTGAGCCCCTCCTGGCCTGGCTGCGGTGTCCCCAGGGGGGCTGCTGGCACGGCCCTGCTGAGCACCCCGTGGCCCTTGCAGGCAGCCAGATGCGGCTAGAAGATGGCAGCCCCCTGCCCGAGGGCAAGGTGAAGGTGAAGCTGGACCATGATGGTGCTGTCCTGGAGGTGGAGGAGGACGATGTGGAGAAGGTAGGGCCATGGGATGGGGGATGGCAGGGCAGGCACCTGTTTCCTGCCTGACACCATCCCCCAACCTCGCTGCCAGGCGAACCCCCCCTCCTGCGACCGCGTGGAGGACCTCGCCAGCCTCCTCTACCTCAACGAGTCCAGCGTGCTGCACACGCTGCGGCAGCGCTACGGAGGCAACCTCCTGCACACCTACGCCGGCCCCACCATGGTCATCATCAACCCGCTGAGCTCCCCCTCCATGTACTCTGAGAAGGTGACTCTGTTGCCGGGGAGGAGGGCTCCGGAGGGGACAGGAGACTGGGGGCACTGCCACCGTGCAGAGGGAGCCGGTGAGGGTGGCAGGGGGCTGACCCTCGCCCGCTCCCTGCCAGGTCATGCACATGTTCAAAGGGTGCCGGAGGGAGGACACGTCCCCGCACATCTACGCGGTGGCCCAGGCCGCCTACCGCAGCATGCTGATGAGCCGCCAGGACCAGGCCATCGTCCTGCTGGGCGCCAGCGGCAGCGGCAAAACCACCAACTGCCAGCACCTCGTCCAGTACCTCGCCACCGTCGCCGGCAGCACCGGGAAAGTCTTCTCCGGTGAGTCCCCGGCGGGGCGCGGGGTCCCCGTGCCGCCTGCGCACGCCCCTTGCTTTGCGGTCACAGCCCACCCGGCGTCGGCCGGGCTCACGGCACGCGTTGCGCTTTCACCTTCTCACGCCGGTGCCTTTACCGCGCTCTCGAGGGCTGCCCGTGGCACAGAGCGGCACAGGAGCAGCAGCGCTTGCCCGGCCGGCGGTGCCGGCTCCGGCCGCCCGCCGCACAGCCCCTGCACCCCACCGCCCCGCTTCTCTTCCCGCAGCGGAGAAGTGGCAGGCTCTCTACACTGTCCTGGAGGCTTTTGGCAATAGCGGCACTGGCATGAACGGCAACGCCACCCGCTTCTCCCAGATCATCTCACTGGACTTCGACCAGGCTGGGCAGGTGGCATCTGCCTCCGTACAGGTGAGAGGGCCAGGGTGGTACCCCCCCGGCACAGGAACTGCTCCGTCCTTTACTGCGGTGGCCTCACAGGTTGCTTGGATGGTGTTTGCCTTCATACAATGTCCTGTGATGGGCAGGAGACCCTCACGTCTCCGTGGGGACCCTGGGCAGGCAGCAAGGATGAGGCTGGGGTGGGCTGGGGGGGGGATGTGTTTCAGTAGGAGTGGGGCCCTTGGGGACAGTTCCCAACCCTCCCACCTCCACCAGACGCTGCTGCTGGAGAAGCTGCGCGTGGCCAGGCGCCCAGCGAACGAGGCCACCTTCAACGTCTTCTACTACCTGCTGGCCTGCTCTGACAGCACCCTGCGGTGAGCTGGGGGGAGCAAGGGCATGGCCCTGGCCCGGGGGGCTCTTCGGGGTCTCCCCCCAGGGCCAATCTCAGTGTTTATCCCCACAGGACTGAGCTTCACTTCAACCACCTGGCAGAGAACAACGTCTTCAGCATCACGCCTCTCTCCAAGGTCTCTGCTGTGGGGCTGGGAGGGGGGTTACAGGGGGGACACAGGGTTGCCTGGGCCGTTCAGGTGCAGGAGGAGGCTGAGCTGGGTTCCCACACCAATGGCTCCTGTTGCTCTCCACAGCCGGAGGAAAAGCAGAAGGCGACTCAGCAGTTCAACAAGCTCCAGGCTGCCATGAAGGTGATGGGCATCTCCAGCGATGAGCAGAAGGCCTTCTGGCTCGTCCTGGGGGCCATTTATCATCTGGGGGCTGCTGGGGCCACAAAAGGTAACGAACTGTTCAGGGCTGGGAGGCATTAATGAGCTGAGGCTCAGGGCTGATGGCTGCAGGGGGTCCTGGAGCGATCGCCAGCATCTCAGCACCTTGCCAACAGGACCCCCTCAGTGTGACTGAGCTCTGGGGGTGTGTTTGGGGCTGTGTCAGCTGAGGGACAGCACCCTGCCACCGTGGGGCACCTGGGTTTGCCCCCTCTGTTGGGCTGGTCCCACTGGCTGCTGGGAATCGAAACCCTCAGAGCCTGGGCTGGGACCTGCTGGCCTGGGGGACTGGTAGCTTGGTTGGGGCTGAGGGAGTTGGGGGGTGCCTGTGTTCCCCACCCCCAGTGTAACACTTCTCCCCACTGTCCTCCCTGCAGAGCCACTGGCAGACGGAGCTGGTAATTGGAGCCACTGGGGGCTGTGCTCCGGGTGGTGCCATGTGGTGCTGGTTTGGGGGCTGCAATGGGGGCTTGGGATGCTGCTGGTGTGCTGGGGCCAATCCTGACCCCTGGCTGGATCCTGGCAGCTCCAGTTTTGCTTGTTGCCCATAAGGACCCCCACACCTGGTCCTCTTGTCACCATTGGTGGTGTGGGGCAGGGCTGCCCTGGCAGCCAGAGCTCCCCATGGGGTACAGGGCTTGCTTTGATGGGCACCAGATTTTCTCTCTGTCCTTGGGAGTGGTGAATTTGGCTTTGTGGGGCTTCTCTTCTCCCCATGAGGCTTCCATCTTCTCTTCTGTGGTGCTGGAAGCCCCTTGTGGTGCCATGCACTGGTAGGAGGGACTGGGCACAGCACACCCAACACGGGCACCTGGAGCTGGTGGTTGCACCAAGGGAATTTACAGCCTTGGAGGGAAAAGATGAACTGGGGAAGAGGAGGGAGAGAGCAGAGGCGTCCTGGGGTGCAGTGGGGTGCGGTGCTGGCTCAGGGGGTGCTTTGAGGCACTAGAGGGCAGCAGGGCCCTGCTGCAGCCACCGCAGCGCAGTGGTGGCTTGGGAGCCTCTCCAGGGGCCCCACTGGAGGGGACCCCCAGGTCCTGCCGGGGGGGAACATCTCCACATCCTGCTTAGGGTGACCGTCCCACCTCTGTGCTGCTCCGGGAGCCTCCCCTGCATCTCATGCACACTGGGGATGCTCAGAGCCAGCTCAGCTGTTCCAGTCCCCAGTTCCTTGGCCTCCTTGACGCTTGTACTGGGCTGGATCTGACAATGGCTTCCCGTCCTCAGGGGCAGAGCTGAGCCTCTCCCCACCAGTGCCCACAGTACAGCTGGGGCTCACAGGGGAAGGGCCCCTGGCTGGGTGGCAGCATCTCGCTGCAGCGATGTCTGGGTGGGAGGAGACCAGGCTTGGCATGTGTGTGGCATGGTGGTGCCCGTGCCTGGCGCGTTCGGGCAGGAGGGCATCCCCGTGCCGCGTGTCCGCGCTGTGCCGTGCCGTTGTTTCTAACCCCTGTCTCTGTTCGCATGGTGCATGCTGCCCTTTTGCAATGCAGACGCCGACGAAGGTAAAGTCTTGTTCTCCGCGCGTGCCACCGCCTTCCCCCTCCCGTGTGCCACCACCCTCCCTCATTCGTGTCCCTGTTTGTCACCATTAACCTGCTCCCACCTCCCCTGCCCTCCCCTGGTATCCCTGTGTTTGTGTCCAGCGGCCACGGTCTGTCCTGCTCCGTCGCCACGGGGCTGCTCGGCGCATGTGGCCAAGCAGGGACATGTGCCCATTCTGGGGTGGCTCAGAGCCCCACACTGCCACAGGCCCCAGGGGTCTCTGGGCAGCAGCAGCAAGGGGTGACCCCCGCTCCCCACCCCACGGAATGGCTCTGTGCTCAGCCTGACAGAGGCATGAAGCCATGAATGTCCCAATGTCCTCTAATTGGACCCCAAAACACGCTTCCTGGCCCTCCAGTGCCAGCCATGTGCTCCCACTATGCACAGCATCCCCAGTCTACTCTGGGATGCCCTGAGCCCATCCCAGGTCAGGCTGGTAACACCCCCCATTTGGGGGATGCCCCGGCCAGCGCTGAGCTCCGTTCTCCACCCTCCAGCTGGGAGGAAGCAGTTTGCACGGCACGAGTGGGCTCAGAAGGCCGCGTACCTGCTGGGCTGCAGCCTGGAGGAGCTTTCCTCCTCCATCTTCAAGCACCAGCCCAAGGGCACCCTGCAGCGATCCACCTCCTTCCGTCAGGGCCCCGACGAGCCCCCTCTGGGTGACAGCAGCACAGGTAGTGTGAGGGAGGGTGGGGACAGCAGGTGGCCCTGGGGGGTCCGGGTTGGTGACACTCGAGGTTGCCTTGGCCAGGTCCCAAGCTGACAGCACTGGAGTGCCTGGAGGGCATGGCGGCCAGCTTGTACTCCGAGCTCTTCACCCTCCTCATCTCTCTCCTCAACAGGTACGTGCTGGGGGGCCAGGGGGAGAGATGGGAGGGTAGGGGGTGGAGATGGTCCCAGCAGTACCCACTGACCCCTCTGTGTCCTTTTGTCCCCCACAGAGCACTGAAGTCGAGCCAGCACTCGGTGTGCTCAGTGACGGTGGTGGACACCCCTGGGGCACAAAACCCCGAGCTGGCGGGGCAGAGCCGAGGGGCCACCTTCGAGGAGCTCTGCCACAACTACGCCCAGGAGCGCCTGCAGCTCCTCTTCCACCAGCGCACCTTCGCCCGGGAGCTGGAGCGCTACAAGGAGGTAACGGGGATGCCCAGGGCTGCCATCACCTCCTCCTTTCCCGTCCCCACCCCACCCTCCCCTCTCGGTGCCAGCATCTCCTTCCTTCCCTCACCTGACTTTTTTAAAGTGGAGCTTTAAAGCAGCCATGACACGATGCTCTGTCAGGGGCTCCCCAGCTTTCCCACCACCAACAGTCCCTTTGCTGACAGCTTTGGCCCAGCCAAGTAGCTTTGCCTGCAAACATGCCAGGCTGGGAGGTGGTGGAGTGGCTGTGGGTGATGGTGGTGGGGAAGATCACTGCTGTTCAGTGTGCCCAGGTGGCCAAGAAAGCCACCAGCATCCTGGCTTTTATTGGCATTAATGTGGCCAGCAGGACTAAGGCAGGGATCGTCCCCCTGTACTGGGCACTGGGGAGGCCACACCTCAAATCCTGGGTTCAGTTTTGGGCCCCTCACACCAAGAAGGACATTGAGGAGCTGGAGCGTGTCCAAAGAAAGGCAGTGGAGCTGGGGAAGGGTCTAGAGCACAAGTGTGGTGAGGAGCAGCTGAGGGACTTGGGGTTGTTGAGCCTGGAGAAAAGGAAGCTCAGGGGAGACCTTCTTGCTCTCGACAACTCTCCTGAAAGGGAGTCCCCTCTTGGCACCCAGCATCACCCTGTGCCATGCTGGTGCAGCAGTGGGACGCTGGGAAAGCCCCTTTCTGCTGCCTAGACCCCATTGAGACCAACACCGTGATCGGCTGCCGATCCCTATCGCTACTTCCACGCTGCACCCTAACCGCACCTCTCGCCCCTCACCAGGAGAACATCGAGCTTGCCCTGGCTGACGCTGAGCCCAGCTCCTCTGGCTCTGTAGCTGCCATAGACCAGTCCTCGCACCAAGCACTGGTAAGCACCCGACACGCTTCCTCATGGGCACATCGTGGCAGTTTGCAGCATGTGGCACTGGCCGGGTGGCTTTACTGGCCCTTTGGCAGGAGTTATGGGAAGGAGAAGGGCTGTCCTGGAGGCTTGGCCACAAGAGCGTGGCTGTGACTGCATGTGCAGCCCACGTCCCTGATGCGTACCCTGGCATGGTGTCCCTTACCACCCCGTGCCGAGAGGAGCCCTTGGGTGATCCTCAGGGTGCTCCAGTCCCTGGGGTGCACCAGTTCCTAGGGTGCTCCTGTTCTCAAGGTGCTCAAGTCCCCAGGGTGCACAGGTCCCCAAGATTCTCCAGTCCCTGGGATGCTCTGGTCCTCAAGGAGCTCAGATGTCCAGGTTGCATGGGTCCCCAAGGTTCTCCAGTCCCTGGGGTGCTGTGGTCCTTAGGGTGCATAGGTCCCTAGGGTGCACCACCAGTCCCTGGGGTGTTCCAGTCTCTGCTGGAGGAGGCTGCAGAGACCGAGAGGAGCTGCTAGAGCCAGCCCTGTGCTGGGTTCCATCCCGTGGACGCCTGAGCACAGCGTTTTCCACCCCAGTGAGCATCTCGCTGTCCTTTCCCTGCTGAGTGTCCATTAAGCAGGGACCCTCTGTCATGGTGCCTCTTTGCCTTGCTGCTGACAGTGGCCAAGGTTTCCTGTTCCCTGTGTGGCCCCAGGTCCCCTGTATCCTCCTATCCCTGCCCAGGGATGCCAGCGGGCCAGGCCCAGTGCAAGTGTGGTGTCTCCCACAGGTCCGGTCCCTGGCCCGCACGGATGAGGCACGAGGGCTGCTGTGGCTGCTGGAGGAGGAGGCTTTGCAGCCAGGTGGCAACGAGGACACCTTGCTGGAGCGGCTCTTCTCCTACTATGGCCCCCAGGAAGGGGGCAAGAAAGGTCAGAAGGGACCCATCACTGCAGGGCCGTTTATCAACAAAACACTGGTCCCATGCCCATTGGTGCCGTGTCTCCCTGCAGGGTACAACCCTCTTCTCCCCAGTGAAAAGCCCCGGCACTTCCTCCTGGGTCACAGCTCGGGGACCAACTGGGTGGAGTACGATGCCACGGGCTGGCTCAACTACGTCAAGCACAACCCAGCCTCTCAGAACGCCTCCGTCCTGCTGCAAGAGTCACAGAAGTGAGGGGGGTCCTGGGGTGGGGAACGTGGTGTGGGGTTCACACGTTTCTGGGGGTGACGTCCCCTCTGTGCCCTGCAGGAAGGTGATCAGCAGCCTGTTTGCCGGCCGCGGTGGGTCGGCGCTGGTGCTGTCAGGCTCGGTGGCGGGGCTGGAGGGGGGGTCCCAGCTGGCCCTGCGCCGGGCCACCAGCATGCGCAAGACTTTCACCACCGGCGTGGCTGCCGTCAAGAAGAAGTCCCTCTGCATCCAGATCAAGCTGCAAGTGGTGAGTGAGGGAAGGGCGTGAGGGAGGTCCCCAGATCCGGCCAGGGCGCTGCTGCCTGTCACCGCTCACCCCGCTCTTCCACGCCTGCAGGATGCCCTTATCGACAGCATCAAGAAGTCCAAGCTGCACTTCGTGCACTGCTTCCTGCCCAAGGCAGCGGGGGCCGGCGGGGACCCGCAGGCTCTGCCGTGCCGACGGGTGAGCGGCAGCGAGCTGGAGCTGCCGGCAGCGGAGCACTGCGAGGCCGGGCTGATGCAGCTGGATGTGCCCCTCCTGCGTGCCCAGCTCCGCGGCTCCCGCCTGCTCGACGCCCTCCGCATGTACCGCCAAGGTGAGCCGTGCCACCGGCACCCTGGCAGG
>WTSP01010182.1:0-12257 GCA_025331215.1 Actenoides lindsayi
TGGGATACCAATGGATCCACCTGAAGGACAAAGGCCCGGCTCAAAGCCACCTGGGAGGCGATGAATTGATAAGGGAGCGGGGGGGCATCCTCCAGCCCCTCCCAGAACCGCTACCGGGTGGAGGGCCCAGGGCCTGCCCGCTGAGGGTAGTCGAGCTGTGCCCCGCGAGGGAGGGCCCGCTCCAGGCGACAGCGGGTGGTAGCTCCCTGACTCCCCCCTCGGCGCCGCCGAGAGAAGCCCAGGGGTCCGCGGGGGAGGGCCCGGCTCGGGCCTTTCCCGGGCACACCCCTCCTGAAGGGCCCGGCTCGCCGTGCTGCCGGGCCGGGCGCCGGAGGGATGCCGGCGCAGACCCCGCCGTGCTCGCCGGGGCATCGTGACCGGAGGCGTCCAGCGCGCCTCGGGAGTGAGGCCTGTCGATGAGCTATCTAATCCTGGCTTCCAAAGGAAGAACAATTTGTACGGCTACTTATATTTCCTAGTACAGCTACTAAACCCGGTTATTCAGCACAAAGGTGTACAACTTTCACAGTAAATGGTTCCAGCAAACATGAGCTGTCGCTGCAAAAACCATCTTCCTTCTTCCAGTATTTGGCAAGTATCTGTAAGGATTTAATGTAAGTTTCAAGGGGGGGGGGGGTGTGTGTTTGGTTTTTTGTTTTGGTGTTTTTGTTGTTGTTGTTGTTGGTTTTGTTGTTGTTTGTTTTTTTCAGGTGGCAAGAGAAGGCAGGCAATGCCAGCATGAGCTGCCATTCTGATTCTGGGTTGTGCATTCCCAAGTACCGAAGCAGGTGTTCTGTGCTTTGTTTCAGAGGAAGAATGTTTCATCCTGAATTACTGTGGTATCTCACAGCATGAGTATAATTTTCATATCTTTATTTCTCCCCTTCATTTAAAATGAGTATCATCCAGCCTGAACGTTTGTCTCTTTGGGAATGGAAAGCATAGCTTTTAGAATAATTACATCTTCCACAGAGCGGTTGGGAGTACCTGCAATCCTGAAGTGAAACACAGATGATGCTCCTACAATCCTGCTTTCTGTGAACCAGCCTTGGAGCCCTGTACAGTTGAAACTGCTCAGCAAGTTCTGCTGACTCATGGCACCACAACAAATGCAGGTTAATCACTTCAGCAGAGTATCGGAAAAATGGTAGAAGCATCCATTCGAAGGAAAGAAGGGGAAAAGCCCTAAGAAATATGAAAGGGGTCACTGGTAGAGGCCATTTTACGTTCCTGCTGTTATTTACGGGAGCAGTGAAGTCATCCTAAACTAAGAGTATATAAGAAAGTAGGTGGGGAGGAGAATCACCTGCCAACAGCTCATACCACTGGTTCTGTGAAAATGCATGTAGTAGTTTCCCTCCATTTGTGGTGGCTTTGAGGAATGAATGTGTGTATTTTTCTCCATCTTAAGTTATTTCCCATGGATATGTTATAACCTTTATTTTTCAGGGCACTTTGTATCTTAATCATATCCACGCATTTTTTGCACAGTGCATTAATTAATGTAATTAGAAGATGCATTCTGATAGTGTGATTTGTGCTACAGAATGTTTCACTGATATTTAAACATTTCAGGGAAGCATGGTAACTTCAGGAAAATGCGGAACTCGAAAAGGTGCAAATGCAAGAGTTTATCAAACACTATCAAAATTAAGTAAGAAGCCTGAAACAAATCAATTTGTGTTTCCTGCTTGGAAGTGTTTCATTTTGCTAAAACCAGTGCGTTATTTCAGCTATCATTTCACTGGACTTCAGACTTTATTAAAACGTACGTCAGTATATTAAGCTCAAAATTTGTATTTGTAGCAGAATATGAATGTATCGAAACCTGACATTATTGAAACCATCTTCCTAAATTTCTTTCTGAATGTTTTTTCTTTAAGAAATGTCATAGTTTCAGACCAATCTAAAACACAATCTGCAGAGAGAGGAAGATTTATGAACTTTCCAGATATGGGAGAATAGGTTCTCAGAGGCGTAGAGCATTCTTGGCTCCTGTGGCAATGAAGCACAGGAGCTACAAAGGCAGGATTTGCTTTGCCCCCGTGGAGACAAACTTGAGTGACATATATCAGAAAACAGACTCAATCTCAGGAAGGAGAAAACTGGTAAAATCTTTAAACTGCCTTTTATTGAATCTTAACCCTTGAACAATTTCAGGTGTGGGAATTATATTTCATCTGGTACACCACTGTACGGCATTTTGCTGCAGAATGTTGCTAAATAAATTACAGTGCTCTGTTTACATTGCAGAGCCAGTTCAGGCAATGCCAAACCTGTGACCACACGAAGCCCCAGGGTAGTGTTTACCCAATTCCTCATCAGGAGCAAATTGACTATTCCTATGGCCTTCTGTGGCCCAATGCTGTAAGCTGCAACTCATGAGCTGCTTCATGCTAATTAAAGGGGTGAGGGTTGATTAAGATCTTGAGCCCTCCGGCAATCAGAACTATCTTCCTCTTCATCTTAGCTTCAGCTACAGGTCAAAGCAGGTTTCCCTTGTTTAGCTGGAATCTCTCACACCTTGTCTTCAAACCCTTTCAACAAATACTGGGGCTCCAACGAGGTCGGATATTTGCAAAGTGGCACGTTAATGAAATCCCATGGGAAATCATTTTAGTATAAGATGAGGCATCTCCATTCACTTCATTAGTTATTGATGTATATTTTATCAATGAATGATTAAGAGCAATTTTGTCAGCACCTGCCCAAAGTCATGGCAGGCTCTTTTGCAATGAGTAGAAAGAAGGTCAAGTTATTTTCACTGCCTGTAATTTAAGCTTCTTACATTTTAATTTTTTATTGTTACAGGACAGATGTTATTCTGCTGCAGATGGGCAGGAGGAAGGGCTGAGCCTTCCATATCAGGACAGGTCTCACCTTTCTCCAGTCAGTCAAACTGCCAAGTCAGATCATGTGCTAACATGGCACTGCTGGAATGAGGCTCTAGGTAGAAGGCAGCACAAAAAAAATCCCTGCATGTGCTGCGCTGCAATTTCTTCTTGGCTTTGAGAGGTTCAAGAAGAGTCCTGGTGCTGCACAGCATCTGACTGATCATCACCAGTGAGGCAACGGGAAAGAAATACATGAGAAGCATGGTGGGCTACCATTTCCTCTGCTATAGCTACAACTGACTCATTATTGTGACATACATATAAAGGGTAGATTCACAGTGGATCACTAGAGGATGCATGTGAATGAAGCCGAGCTTCTCCGGTTTATAGATTTCTTCTGCCTAACTTTGAGCAAAACACACTGTAATCTCAGTTATTGATAGATACTTTGTAAAATGTGCTCTGCACCCGTGGGTTTTAAATGATAAACCAGAGAAAGTCAGTACTCGGGGATGAAAGCTCGTTTCTGATTTTTTTTGTGTTCAGAATTACAAAGACTAATCCTAGGCAAGGAACCAACCTACCCCGCTCCTGTAGGGTTCCTGCAGTGGCTCATGGGAGCGAGGCCCCTCTAGTGGCTGATGCAGCCCAACTTTGTTTCTCTGAATGACCCGTTGCCCATAGAGACCGCACAGGAAGTCTGGCTGCATTAGCTGGAAACCAAACTCATTTTACAGTCAACTAAATGAGGCACTGCTGTTTAGAGAAGCAGTCTCTCCAAAATCTGCCATTTGTCTTCACCTTCTGCCCTCCTTTACAACAGCTCAAGGGCTCATGGGGCTGTGCATGAACGGGATGAGGAGCTAGGAACTGAGCTGGACTAAAACAAACTCAGAAAGCTGACAAAAGTATTTAGTCTCAATTCAAACCAATTTCCCAGTCTGATAACCATCCTTCCTCCTACCTGTCTATAGAGGCAGAAGGCGGTGAAGGTGCTGAAAGAAGAAGGCCAAGTAGAGAAAGCACTGAGATGCCTCTTGTGGTGTCAATCCCATTTTACAGCAGCAGCAGCAGAGGATGGTAAAAGCATGGTGTTATCCATGTGACTACTCCCTTACACATCTAACAACCTATGCAGTTCACACTGCAGTACTTTGAGTTTATAAAAAAAAGATAGATTAGTGAGGACTGGCTGAGACTCATCAGTATTTCTGAGACCCTGTAGAGAGCCGAAGTTCAGCCAGAAGAGCTCAAAAACCTTCCAAAAGAGATTAACAATGGTGCCTGGCAGATGACCAGATCTGTGTGGGCCAATGCAATGCCTTTCAGGGATTCCTGAGCTAACTCTCAGCAGCACCAGTAGAGTACTGCTTAGATTGCTACCTGTTACACTGGTAGCACAGCAAGCTCTCATGTTCCAGTCATAAAACCAGGATAATTGGGGGTTTTTTTGAAACTGCAAGGAAACCACTATTATGAGAAAGTATGTCCTACATTATGTACAGCTCAACAGTTTGGCTGTCCTGAGCTCTGATCAATGTACATGCTGCAGCAAAGAGAGAAAGCCAAGTTTGTTCGCTTGGCTTGTAGCACTTTGGGTGCAGACTCTGTATGAGCTCATAAGCCAAGGAAAGCATATCATGAGCGAACGAAGAATTTAAAAGCACAAAAAGCATGTGGCCAAGATGCAAAAGATGGAGAAGTCCTGTGCCAGCATAATTATCTCAGCAGGTTTTTTAAATTGCATTATGTTTGCTAGTCAGATCCCAAGTGTGCTGGGGACTGCGCTGCTATATGCTGTTGTAACTTTCTTGCCTTCTATTATGGGAATAAGCCACATGGAAATGATGCTCATGCAAACTCTTTCATTACAGACACATGGAGAGATTAACTTAGATGACTGCTTCAGCATAGTTAAAATGATTCAAACTGTATGTGTTCTCTGAAGACTCTTCTCTGAAGAATCTGGGTGACCTGACAGCACATTAGCTTTGGATTGAGACTTGATAAGGATTAGGCTGAAGTTTTTTCTACCTATAGTTTACTTAACAGAGTTACTCAGGTTATAGGGAGGATTTTTTTAACCAGGTAGTTTTAAGTATCTATGACAATTCTGGGAGTGTGCTTCCAGAAAAATGAGCTATCTTTCCACACATACAAAAATAAATCATATATATTTTGTGTTGCTAGAATTTGTAAAACAATGTAACTGGCTTTAAACTGATGAATGCAAGTAAGACTGACATGGACATATAACTCTTACATATAAAGTGATGTGGACATAAAGTCCTACCACTATTATCCTATATTTTTCTGGCTTACATCTGTCTTTGCCTCTTGCGTTAAGAACACAGTGTTCCAGATGACCTAAAGCACACGTCCTCATTCCAGTGGTCCTCCACTTCCATGAGTTGTTTGTGGCTACAGTTGAACCTTTTAAATTGCTAAAACTGAGAAAACAGGAAAAATAAAAGTCTGATATGGTCTGCAGTGCCATGGCATCACTTGCACTTTCTTCTCATGCTTATGCCCCCAAAGATTGAGGACCCTCTTCCTGTTTTGTTTAAATGCTTCCTTAGAGTTCACTAAAAGTTCACAGGCCACAAGTCTCAGACGACCATTGTGCTTTTGTCGTATCAGGAGACACTGCCTGTTTTTCTGTCTGGGAAGGGCAGCAATTTTCATCTTTTCAGAAGCTACCACAATGTGTAGACTTAAAAGTGCAAAAAGAAGAGATGCAGAAAAGCATTTCCTTTCAGCACTATTCAAAACCAACTAACTGTACCATATTAAAGAGAAAAACCCCTAAACCAATCCATCTGATAGTATCTCCAGCATATGAGCATGTTGTAGAAGGACAGACCTCATTTTTGCCTGTGGCACACTCACAGGGTGAACTCATGCTTCATCAGCAAGGCTCAGAAATATTTTTTGAAATGACCCCAATCCTAACCAAAAGGAGCTACCCTGGACAGCCAAGAGTTCTTTAGACATGCCACAGCTATCCTGAAGTTAACTAGAGATGCTACTGGGAAATAATTTAGAGACTGGGAAAAGCTGGGAAAGCCCTGCTGTGAGTTAGATGCTGTTTCTTCTGTGCTTGTAAACCTTTCATACTTAGGAATCAGTGGTGCACTGACTTGACCCTACTTGCTACTGTACCAGAGACAGGAATATTACCTGTTGTGCTCCAACAGCCATCCCCATCCTTGGCTTTTTCTCACTCAGTGCATCTCAAAACATTATCCAATTTCAATACTCAATGACCAAAAGTGGCTTTTTTTTCTTGCTAAAAAAACCGATCTCATATCCAAAGATTACATTATGCACATATATCTCCTCTACATTACCAACATTCTCTTCTGAAGGAAGAGGAACGTCATGTAGAGAAGAATTGGAAATTCATGAGATAAGCAAGTTACAGAAAACAAGATAATCAGCTGTATCATACAAAAAGAAAAAAACCCACACAAACCAAAAAAGTGGGAATAATCAACTGAGCCTACAATTTGGTTATAGCTCTGAGCTTTTACTAGATGCTTAGGCTTGTTAAGTGAGATACATAGCTCATTTAAGGTCACAAACTTTCAGATATTTTAAACTGCCTAGATCCTCCAAGACACGTGCAGTTTCAAGGATGATAAATTCCATTAATACCTGTTTGTGGTGCCACCATGCTATTAAACTTATTATCTCACATACTCGGTGCCTGCCAGCTTGTAAATAAAACCTAGTCAATGAGTACATCAGAATGTGCGACATGGTATAATGCCATAGCCTCATCATGGAGCTGCCTGGACAGGCAGTGCTTCCCTATCACTTTTTCTGACAGCTTGAGGGATGCTTCCCTAGCCAGGATCACTGCAAATATTCCTAGTGGTTCTGGGTGTCTCTGAACAGGCCACTTCTGTGCCTCATGTTAATAGATCTCATATACAAGAGCAGCCTTTAAAGTTGAACGTACAATTCCTATGCTGCCCTTTTGAACTTCCCTTCTTTCAGAGCTTCCTGGGAGAAAAACGAACTCTTAGTGATTGAACTGGTGAAGCCTGCTTGCCTTGTGCCTCATGTCTCTGGTTTGCCCTCTGAAGAACACTTTTCACATGGATGGAGAGTTTGTAGTAACCCATGTCTATGAAGATTCCCACAGTTTGATAAAGGGTGAGCTCACATTGCACCTTTTTCCTCCACTGGGACACAGTTTCTGTTACCTGACTGCCAACTGTCCCAACACACAGAGGAGTCCAATGTCTTAAAAAGGTCTATCCTGCCATGTAAATTTTTTTAAACTGTGCAATAAATCCGGGTACAAATGCACTCCCTTTCTATGTATTTATTTATTTGGGAAAACTATCTAAACCAAGCAGATGGGGGCCAGGTTGGAAGAATGCCTTTCTTTAACCCCCAGCACTCTGTGTAGTGGTTATTTCTGCACCATTTGCACCAAGCCTATGAAATGGGATTCCTGTTCAATGTGGAGGCCTGACAGGAGAAAACAGACAGGGAGAGAAATACTCTAAAACTCAAGAAAGAACTCAAGCCACCATTTAGACAGAGGAAGCCTCAGGATGTGCCAAGGAGCTGTCAAAAAAAGGTTTCAACCACTAGGCAAAGAAGAGGCCTTGTGGCAAAGACATGGTGCTGAGACAGACAGGCCCTCCAAAGAACACAGCTGCTTTGTGTTCACAATGTTCTAGCTAAAGCCTGCCTTGTTCTGTCTTCTAGTATTGTCAGATCAATAATGGGTTTGTATTGCTTGAAAGTTGCACTCTAGAAAGGAAATTCAGTTGAGCACAAGTCTCCCTAGTAGCATAATAATCCTAATAATATAAATTCATAAATGCATATGCTTTTTGTGTCATGGGGCTTATTTAAATTATTGTTTTTCACTGGGTAACATTGCTTCCTGCTCCACAATCCTGAGCTGCAACCTGCATCCTTGATGAACAGGAAATTTTAGTACAGACAGGCATCTTTTGTCTGTCAAAAAAAAATAAATCAGAAGAACTTGAGAGTCTTTCCTGGCTCTATTCCCCAGCCTTCTCTAAAATGCTCTCCCCTATTTTCACACACAAAGTGGAAAGCACAGCAACATTTCTAACAGACAGTAAATCTTTCTCAAAAACCTCCACCCTTATCATACCTCCACCATTTTTAAAATCTCACACACACATATCCTGGAGCAATTTTACAGCTACTTAGACTAAGAAGTTCTCTCTAGAATGTGGCTTCCTAAGCCAGAAAAGTAGAAGTTAGCCCAGATGTCTTGTGGGTAGAATAGATAATTGTTTCATGCGAAATTCTGGCTAGTCTGCAATAAAGCACGAAGCTGCCAGGGGTGTTGACCACGATTTGTAGGACCTCTTCTGAAGACAACAAGGCCTGAATCAGAGTGGGGGAGAATGAGATATAATTGGCATGTGGGCCTGGTCGAAGGATCTCATCTACTCAATTTTGACAGAATTCAAAGCTAAATTCTTCTTTGTTAATAATCTTCACTTGCTGTCAATGACAGTAGCCCCAAGGGACTGACTTACTATCACTCTATTTTTCTCTACACAGCTGGGGAAAGGAGCTTCCAGGTGTAAAGGACTTTCTACAGTGACAAAAGTCTCATGTTGCTGGCTGACATTGGTGCTTTGGGGGTCACATTTGTACAGATTTCCAGAGAAGTGGCATCTACACCTACAGTTCTGCTATCCTTTCTGATCCTCACAGGCGAATGTGGCTGTTCTCACCAACTCAGTGTTGGCCCACCAAGTCTCTGAGCTTTTTCACTGTGTAAAGCCACTCCCAAAACGTATCAGACTGCCTGATTTTCCTTTCTCCTCCACCTCTACTGTGGTTATCAAGCTAACGATTTTCCAGCGCATGGAGGCTGTTTTGCCAGAGCATTTATCAGTAGCACTCCAAAAACGTGCAACAACCTAAGAATTATACCCTCCAGCTAGTGAAAAAGAGGGGACAGAATAGAAGATGAAAAAACTTGAAACTGTAACCTCTGCTTCAACACCCAAATTACCTTAGGTTTTAATTTGTGTCACGAACAGTGAACCAGTTTGTCCGCATTGCAACCATATCATTAATGCACTGAATCTGCTGGTGAAACACTTCAGCTGGTGACAGTTACCCAGAACACTATGGACACACTGCAAACAAGCTCCGCACTGCGTACAGGCATCATTTTGCAAGGGAGGTACTCTAAGTCCTATTACACCACACAGTGTAGAAACACACATTCAGTGGGACTTTAACTGGGGCTAGATACTTTTTCATGTGGAGGTGGTGTTGGTTTGGATACACTTAAACTTACTATAGTCTCATACCAGAATATTTCTTTCCCTTCTAAGTACCTTCATATTGTCATGGTTATGCTTACATTCTGTTGGTGAAAGGCAAGCAGAACATATACTTGTGTGGAAAAGTGGGCATAGCACCTCCGTAAGAAGGCCACCACCTGTGGTAGTAAGTGTGCTAAGACAGAGACATTCAAATATTTACCTGGAACTTGATGACAGAGCATGATGTAGGCATGACTGCCTGAAATTTCATTTCATGTAACTATTATAAGAGCAGCACCTTACCAACTGCAGAGTAAGGAACAAACACATCAGACTTTTTGTTTTAAAGACTTGTGAATAGTACTTAAATGTGCTTTTGTTAAATGAAATGCAAATACTCACTAATAAATCAATTAAATTCTCCCTTTGAGAGTAACCATCAACTGCTGTGAACATCTCCATTCAAATACCTGAGTCATTTTGAGTCCCTGTGCTGATTTCTGGTGCAGGCTTCTATCATGGGCTTCAGAAAAAGTCAAATTCAGGTAAAGGGCTAGGTAAGTTCTTAAAAGCTTCAAAACTACAATGAACTGGCTTTTATCTTCCACTAGCCTGTAACAACAGGAGCCCTCCATACAGAATAGGATGAAGATTTACTTCTAGTTGATAAAACTTCTATGAAAGCCCCCTCCCCCCCCCAGATGCTGGCCTTTCAGGTGAGCTGACAGCTCTCAGTGCACACCTGAATGAGTAAGGACGTGCTCTCCAGGTCTGATGCTAGGATTAGCCATCAGGTAGTCTTGCCCTTCAGCCTGCCTCCAACAGCGACTTTCCATTGCCTCAGACAAGTCTGTTACTCATCCAGGCTTAAATTTTCTGTCGGTAGGGGCTGTGAAGGAATACTGAAGAGACCAAAAAACAAGAGAACTGTGCGGCATACCTGCTGTGTTAGGTAGTGATACTTCTGCAGGAAAGTGGGAGTTTGGGGTTTTTTTTATAAAGTATGTAAACATTTCTGTGACTAAGAACCTACCAACCTTCACCTTGGCTGGCTGGCTGGATGTCTTATACATATGTCTCTTGCAGTACATTTTAGAAGTTGGTAACTATCTGCTAATTCCAAAACTGTAATAGGACACAGGGAAGAGGTTTCTAAAAGACGATGGACACACATGTACACAAACACCTTTTTTTTCTTTTTTTTTTTTTTAATGAAAGCTTAGACTGAGCAAATCTCAAATATCCTCTTTACCACTCCCAAACTTCCATCTTGATCTACACAAAAAAGCTAGGATCCTTTGAATGTGGGAAAAGGCCCAATCTGAACAGTGTTCTTCCAGTGTTTCTTTAGTAAAAGAAAGTTATGCGTCAGGAAACTCTCAATATAGATATATAGATATTCCCTGCTGAGCACAGTTCACAGTCTAAGCAAGACAGGCACAGCCTGGGAACTTGGAATCACAGAAGAGACAACAACTAAAGTCATTCTATAGTATTTACTAACTTTCTTCATCACGGCACCACAGAAGGAAAGATAATCAGTGGAAATTTAAAAAAAAAAATAAATAAATAGCGAAAGTGTCATTGCAGCCTCTTCTCATGAAGATGGGAGCTGTCGCTCCTCGGGTGGCCAGATGTTTCTCTGGGAATATGTATATAGAGGGAAGAAGAAGGGACAGTACATATCTCTAATGAGTGCCCTTCAGCAAGAATTTTTTTAAAACTATTTTCCTTCTGCTTATGGTTGAAAAGTAAATCTTTTAGGCCAACTGACCAAAGTCAGCATTTTCAGCCTGCAGACCCTTGGTCGTGAATCTGTTTTTTCTTTTCGACATGGATGACTTTTCAGTTACCATGTTTACATGAACAATCATGCTGGCAGTATCAAACTCAGCATGGAAATTCAATAACTGTTCCTTTCTGGTAGTATCAGCAGACTTCAGCTGAAATCACAAAAAAGCAGGTTTCTCGGAAGTTTAATGGCAACTTTGGAAGTGATTTTTTGTTGCACAGTACTTGTGGAGATTTAGTTAAAATAATAAACTGTAATGAATAACGCTTTTGCTGAAACACAGTTTATAACTGAAAACTGCTTTGACCAAGTTCTGCAGGACAGCTCTGTTTCCTTCTAGATCGATACCATGCTGGGTCATATTGCTGGAGCAGAGATCAATAGCTGCATTGCCTCTGCCTAAATTGTATTTGTCCTCTGTTTAAATAAACACCACAGACAAAAACATTCGGTCCCCAACTACCTCTGCTAGTGTTGTTTTAATCGTTAGTTTTGTCAGTTCTTGCTAAACCTTGACACCACTTCGTGATTGGCTGAAAACAGAGGGTAAAACCAGAGATTGTATCTCTTTCCTGCTAGAATTATTTTGACCGCAATGTAGACACGAAGCTTGTATTCAGTGATAACTAATGAACAAGGAGCACCACTGTAATGAAGTCTGAAAGTGCCAAGGCTCTTCTTAATAAAAGACTCAGCTCTTTAGAACTCTGACAAAGGGTAATAGTGTGTAATTCTACCTTCAGCAGATGTTTGCTGTGGATGTTTGGGAGAATGAGATAGATAAAAAATAAAATGTTTGTTGGAAAGATGGAGAATATTTCTAGAACCAAGAACAAAGTATGGCTGGTATTCAGAGAACCTGGAAAACATGATTGCCTGAAGCTTAATTCAGATGTGGCTGCTGCTAAGAAACAAAGGCTAGAGCAGAATTTCAGGAACAGAGAATTAAGGAGCAAGGTAATATAAGGTCCCAACATTTCAAAGTCTAAGAAGCAAGTCAAAGGAGGAAAAGGTCACCATGGATTACATGCAGGTCACTGAATACCTCTGTTAAGTGTGGTCAATGTAGCCAAAATAAGCAAACATAATATTTCAATTCAAAATGTGAAGAAATAAAACATAAATATGCCAACATATGGAAAAGTGTCTTACATGATCACAAAACACTGAATGTGCTACCCCCACTCCCCCCAAAAAACAGATGTTTCTAACAAAGAAGTTCAAAGAAAGTCAACAGTAAAGGCAAAATAACTACCCAACACAAAAAAAAAAAAAAAAAAAAAAAAAAAAAAAAATTAAAAGATTGTACACTTACTTTTAAAAAAAAAAAAAATTAAAAAATTAAGAAAA
>WTSP01010185.1:0-14651 GCA_025331215.1 Actenoides lindsayi
CCGCGCCGGAACTACTTACTGCGGTCCCGGTCCCGGTCCCCGCCCCGCCCGGGGCGCTCGCCGTCGCGGGGGCGCGCTCCGTCGTTCGGGCCGCCGCCTTCCGGACCCGAGCGGCGCCGCCCGCTCCCCGCGGGCTGGGGGAGGCCGCGGCGCTCCGCCGGGGGACTACTTTCACCGCGGAGGGATCAAGGAGGGCGCCTCCACGGTGCGTCATGACGTCACGAAGCGGCGCCCGGGCCCTGAGCGTCGGCGTCGCGCCGGGTTGCGCCCGTCACGTGACCAGAAGGCGGAAGCGGCCGCGGCGGGGTCGGGGCGAGTTGGGGGCCCGGGGCTCTGGTCCCCGCCGCGCTGGCCGCGGCCTGCAGCGGGACCCCCGTCCTGCCGCGGGGCGCTCTGCGGTACCGACCGGTCCTGGCGGCCGCTGCCCCTCAGCCGGGCGGCCGTGCCTCGGCCGGTGCCGCGCAGCGGGGCCTCTGCCGAGCCCTGTCCCGCGGGGCCGGGGCCGGGGCCGGGGCCTCACCGTGCTCGGCTCCGGGGATGAACATCCCGTTAGCCGCTTTCCGCCGCCTTCCCCGGGGCGGGAATGGCAGCCGCTGTGGGTCTGCTCCATCTTGCAGAAGCCGCGCTCGCCTCTGGCAGCTGAGTAGCCGCCGTCTCACTCTGTCCCTTCACGAATCGAATTCGCCGTCTGGTCTGGCAGCAGTGGGCGCCCGGTTTGGCCCACCTGGGTCGGCTGCTGGCAGCACCTCCAGTGCCTGTGCTTGAGACCCCGAGGCTGGGGGCTCCTCTGGGCTCCCAGCACACCAGAGCAGGGGGACTTCACTGGCACCTCCTGCAGCTGCAGTGTCCCTGCTGAGATGCGCTTGGGACCTGCTGCTGACCCACCTCTCCAGCAGTGCTGCCCTCTCCAGCTGAGCTTGGCAGTGGATGGAGAGCCTGGGCTCGGCTTCCTCTGGCCCAGCTGGCACCTGCTCCATGCTGGTGTCTGTAACCAACCCCCAAGTGCTCCTGACTTGCCAATGTTCTCACATTGTGGTGCTCCAATGAGAACGTCTCTATCCTGGTGGTTCTTTTTTTCCAGGAGAAAAGCAGCCATGTTGTTCCTGTGCTTTTCTGAGGCTGGGATGTGTTTGGGCCAAACCTGACTCAGTTTGGGGTGAAGGGCCGCACTTGCGTGCGGGGTCCAAGACTCTGCATCCCGGGCCCTGGGTCTGCTGGGACCAAGCCAGCCCGCAGTGCAGCTCTGTCCAGAGCTGGTCTGGGCCAGCAGTTGCATTGTCTTGCTGGCCAGAGCAGCCAGTGCAGAACTGGTGCTGACATGGTGCCAGCTGCAGAAGGACAAACGGTGTCTTGTCTGGCACAGCCCGTGAGCATGGTGTTTGCCTGCCAGACATCTGAGGGTTTGGGTGATGGATGAGTGAATGGGCTGGACCAGAACTCACTGTCCTTTGGCTTCTGGTCGACTGGGGGTTCAGCCTCCCACAGCCTAGGGCTCCTTCACGGGGCTTGGCAAGTTCCTCGTGTCCCTCCTACCCTGATGAGATGTCCCAGAGGCACCATGTGCCAGGTGGAGGCTACTGAGAAGCTGCTGCTGAAGGGCCAGCCTGGTGTGTGGGCACCCGCTGGCTCATTTTCAGGCAAATGAATACACCCAGGAGGGTTTATGCCTGTCACAGGAAGACAGCACTAGTGAAGACCCGTCTCAGGCTGGCATGTGCTGAGCAAGATCTGGCCATGTGAGTGCTCCTGCCGCAGCAGCTGGGCCAGACAGGGCTTCCTGGTGCCAGATGCCCAGAGAGACCCAGGGGTGGGTCTTTTTCACCCATTACTCCTCTTTAAAGTGACCCCCCCATAGCTCTGCAGTTGCTGTGGGGGAAGTGGAGCTGGGGAGGACATGGGCTGGGGGGGCTCCTGGCCCGATGTCCCCTCTCTGGCTCATGCTAGAGGAGCCCAGCACTGCCAGTGACCGGCCCCAGTGCTGGCTGCAGCTGTAGCCTCGGGCAGTCCCCACGCTCCACTCTGCCTGTGGAGGGGGGTGCGTGTTGAGGAACACCCTGCCAAAAGCTGCCTCACAGGCAGAGGAAGTGAGACAGCTTTGTGTTGGATGATTCCTATCCCTTTGCCTTCAGTCAGCTGCTGTCTGGGACAAGTGAGGGGTTTTCCCAGTGGATGCTGGTTCGGGGCAGAGCAGCCTGACCTCTGGGAGCCTCAGGAGCGTGTGTGGACCCACCCGATGCTGGTTCGACAGATGGAAAGTTGCTTAAAGCTTCCCTGTTACCTTTTGGAGACACCCCGTGTGCCGTGCCTCAGACTGCAGCAGCGGGCGCTTTCCTGAGGAGGGTAACCAGCTATTTTTAAAAACACAGCATGCCCCTGAGCTGGGGAATTCCCAAGCAGAGCCCCTGGGCACAGCTCCTCTTGGATACCGTTCTGCCATCGCCGCTCCCCTGAAACCATCTCGGGGCCAAAGGGAGCAGAAAGAAACCTCAGCAAGAGGCTCAAGAGAATCCGGGGGTGGCCACAGCACATGCGTGTGTGTCCAGGCACCTGAGCTGGGCAGGGCTGGGTAAAGGCCTCCTGGGAGTGGGCTGAGAAGACGCAAGAGGTTGTGCCTGGAGAGCACTGTGAGGAGACCACTCGGGATATGGCGCTGGTTTTTAAGAGGCTGGCTGCTCTGTCCCAGGTGGGGGAAGGTTCCCCAGCTCCCTGCTCTGCAGCCTGGATGTGTCTCTTGGAAGGAGCTGGAGCCGCTCGGGGCAGGGTGAGAGCAGTGACCAGGCGACTCCAGTCGGGGTCCTGCCAGAGCCCAGTCTGGCTGTGCCATCTGCCCTGTCCCCAGCAGTGTGTCATTCACCACAACAGCGTCCCCCTTGAGCCAACGGCTCTGTCACTGTCCCAGAATAGGTGGTGGGTTGTGCCGAGCACAGTGCCCAGGGCCATGACCTCCCAGCCTCTCTGCAACCCGAGACGCTGGTTTTGTCTCTGTGCTGTTTGTTCCTCCTTGTTTCCTTTTTTCTTTCTGAAGCCAGCAGGGCCGGTGGTGTTTGTGTAGCTGCGGGGCACGGGTCCACATCAGCAGCCTCCTGTTTATACCCACCTGGGCAGGGCAGTTGCATCAGCACATTTTGTAAAGTGTTGAGCAAAACAAGCCCCTGCTGCAGGAAATGGTTTCTCTTACACCAGATTGCCCCACCGCCCAGCTCCTTCCCGGCAGCGGCGGCTCCTGCAGCGAGTGCCTGTGGCTCTCCTGGGGGTCGCTCTGCGCCGGGTGGCAGCGAGCAGGGGTGGCTTCCGGCCGGGCACCGCTGCCCCGGGCCCAGGCCTCTGCGGGGAGCAGCCTCCCTCCGCTGCTGGCCGTCCCTGCTGGCATCTCTGCTTCCCAGGGCTCTGGCGCTGGTGGGAGTGTTGCAGGATAACGCCCCATTTTCTGTGGCCGACGAGGCTGCGGCTGAACCCGTGGCCTCTGCCATAATGCCACCCTCGGGCTCTCCCGAGACAGGCAGGAGCCGCTCCCAGATGCTCCCCAGGGGCTCGGAGGAGCCAACAAAACCGAGGCCACTTACATCCTTTCGAGGTCCCCCGAGCAGGAGGCGGCTTGCTGGCCCCAGCTGTGCCCAGACGGGAGGTGCTGCCAGCGGCCACGCCGTGGGCACAGAGGGGGTCTCCTTGGGGCGAGGCTGGCTCTGGACGGAACACACAGCCTGGCTCCCTGCCTGCACCCTGCTGCCGCTCTGCTGGGCGCTGCCGTGTCCCCAAGGGGACTGCGGTGCCCTTCTCACGTCCCACTGCCTCCCAGGCTCTCAGTGCCCACTGTGCTGGGCACCAGCTGCAGCCATGTTGGTGCTGAGCCATGCGCTGCCCGTCCCCTGTGTCTTGCCTTGCCCTGGGTTGAAGCTGTGGCTGCTGCTTCCGCAGGGCTTCAGGGCCGTCGATGGCCTTTCCTGGATGGGTTTGGAGCTGCAGAATGTGAGCAGACGTGGCCTGGCCCCTCCTTGTCTGCCAGAAGTGCTGCCGCTGCTGGTTGGGTTTTTTCCCTTCTGGAGGGATCCTGTGGCTTCCTTCCCAGAACCTGAGCCCTCAAGAGCCACGGTCCAAGGCCACCGACTTCCACCCTCTCCTGTGCTGCTGATTCATCACTGCTGGTTAGTTAAAAAAGAGTAATCAGCGAATTACTGAAATATAAGTAAAATAAACATGGTGGGCGGGAGAACTGTGTACGTAGCAAGACCCCAGAGGATGCAAACACGTGCTGTGCCGGGCCGTTCCCATGGCCCGTGCCGGGCTACACCCTGATGGGTGCTTGTGGAGCAGGGCAGCTCAGCACCCTGGTGCTGCTGCTGGGGCTCCTAGCCTGTGCCAGCCTCACAGCCCTGCCGGCTGCCAGCCCCCTCAGCCCCAGTGGGCAGCGACTGGAGTGCGGTGGTGGTCTGGTGGGTCCCCCCCCAGCCTCGCCCTGTGGGAGGGGGTTGCCAGACCCCAGGGCCGAGCAGATGGGCTCCAGGGCTGCTCTCTGCTGCCTGGGGCTCGGGACACAGCAGCTCCTGCTCCTCCCCAGCATCACAGCTGCTCCCTCCGTCACTACTGCTCTGATGCCTCCATCCCACAGGAGAGGTTCTAAAGGCCCCAAGGGTCGGGCAGGCCCCGCGGCTCCCGGCTGGCCGCCCAGCATTTACAGTTCCCTGGGTTTTGTCCATATGCCTGTGTTGACAACTGAGCCGCTCTGACTTAATTTGGCAGTGAGCGGTAGAACAGTTGTCAAATGTTTTACTGAAAGCTGAGCGTGTTGCAGCTACCACTCTTCCTTCTGCTTCTTGTAGTTTACAATTAAATACAACCAGTTTTGCCCATATTTCACCTTCTACAAACCCCCGCTTCTTGTTCCTGAGCCTCTTTGTCACTGACAGCCGGCGGGTTCCTGGCGCCGCATTGTCCCCTTCGCGTGCCGGACGGGTGACAGGTTTGCCGTCATTGTCACAACTGCTGCTCTTCCCGTTTTAGCCTGGCAGCTGCCGTGCCCATCTCACCACCAGGAACAAAGAGCTGCCCACCCCTGCCGTGCCGGCCAATGCTCCAGCACAGCAGCTGTGCCCAGAGGAGCCCACGGCTGCCCGGCCCTGTCCGACTCCGCTCCCCTCCTGGGGGCACAGGGGATGGCCTCACAGGCCTGATCCAGGTGGTGTCCCAGAGGGGATGGCCCTGGGTGGCTGAGGGGATGGCAGCACCTGGGCTGTCCGTGGACACCCCTTCCCAAAGCCACTGCAGGTGACCGAGTCTCAGTGCTGCCCCATGCAGCGCCCAGTCCCCCTCCCGTGTGCCTGAACATGCTGCCCGCCTGCTCCTGGCGGGTGGGGAATGTTTGGTGCAATACAAGATGGCCAAAGCTGGAGGCAAAAGCTGAGGCAGGAGAAGGTTCAAGGGATGGAAATGAGTTTACAGCAAAGTCGTGAAACATGGCAAGAGCCCCACAGCATTTGCAGCTCTCGTGCCCCTTTCCCACGGCCCTGGGGCTGCTGGGCTCTTTCTGCTGGGCTCTTTGTGCCATTCTCCAGCAGATGGGACAGTCTGGGCTGTTCTCCCTCTGATCAGATACAAAGGTCAGAGACTGATCTGATTCTTCAAACCCTTCCTGGGTTTCCCACCTTGAGAGCTTCGCAGCAGATGGAAACATGGTTTCCCCCTCCATGTTGTGGCTCCAGTCAGTGCAGGGGTTGTGCTGCGCAGTGAAGGTTCTGCTCAGGGCTCTGCACAGTGCTGGGTGCCCTCCCAGCACTGGCGGGGCTGCGTCCGCCTGCCTCGGCACAGGCTGTGACACTGGGCATGCCACTGGCCCTGTGCCCGGAAGAACAGAGCACAGGGAAGAAGATTCTCCCTTGGATGAGAAGGGGCCAGGGAAGGTGTGGAGGAGGGGTGTCCCAGCCCAATGCAGGAGGTGATTGTGCCACCCACCCAGGTGCCTGGAGCCTGTTGTGACAGCCACAGGCATCTGTCATGTGCAGTTTGCTGTGGGGATTGGTGCTACTGAATGATGAAATGGCAGCACTGGTTTCGGTGCCTGCAGGGTGGTGATGATCCGCTTGGCTGGCACCAGCTACGTCATCCTCGCCCAGATGAGGCTGTGGAGAGCAGCAGCACCAGGGCTGGGAGGCAGGACCAGGCAAACAGGGGCAAAGGATTCACAAGAAGCTGCTGTTGAGGGAGGCAAGGGATGGGCAGGGTCCGGCAGGGACAGGCGGGGAGACACACAAGCGCACCCAGAGCTCTGGGCCCGCAGGGACAGCGTGCGGGGCTGGGGATTGGCAGTGCTGGGAGCGCTACGGGACTGCGGTACATGGTGCATTTTGCCAAGAAGGGTCCTGGGCCCAGCTGGCGGCCGCAGTCCCAGCCCACGCAGGGCCCGGCGTGGCGGCTGCAGATAAGGGAAGCGTGTGCAGGAATGTTGTTTCTGTCTGGAGCCCTTGAGCAGGAGCAAAGGCACTTCCAAGCCTCTGACACAAAGCTGCTCCCTGTGCCAAGCATCCTTGTGCCCGGGACTCTGTGCCACGCAGTGGGCTGGTGCTGACCGGAGCAACCCACATGCGGGTGGCAGCTCTGCCCCTTGGCCATGGGTTGCTGCAGAGCCCGAAGGATGGGAGCAGGGCTGGGCTCGGGGTGCCATGGCTTGGGGTGGTGGAGCCGGCAGCTGTGGCTGCCCGTCCTGGCTGGGGGCCCACGCTGGTGCCCTGCCTGCTGCCTGGGGAGTCTGTCTCTGCCATGGCAGCTATGGCACTGGCACTTCCTGAGCAACTCCCTGCCCTTGGCGTGGGCCATCCTTCTCCAGTGTCTGGCGCTGGGCTCTCCCCAGGTCGGTGCTGTCTCACCAGCACAAGATGCTGACTCCCTGCCACCCTGCTTCCCCTTGTCACCACACTCTGCCACATCTGATGTTGTCCACAAGCCTGAGCCTGCCCTTTGCTCCAGCGTCCCCCTGTCCCCTGTCCGGCTCTTTGGGCACCCCGGTGTGAGGCAGTGGCAGCTGGGTGTCCCCTTGCCCTCTTGCTCCTCAGCTCTGTGGCCACCTTTGTCACCCTAGTGCACCCCATGGCTGCAGCTCTCGAACTCTCCCACGGCCAGCCAGTGCCAAGCTCCCTTCCCCTCTGGCCCCCACCCTGAATGGAGCTGGGGAGGGTCCGGACATGGCTCTGAGTGTCCCTGGCTCTGTCCAGTCCCACCAAACTTTTCTGCTGGCCAGGCTGGCACCTCCCGGCTGGAGACCTGCAGCCTTGCAGAGGTGCCACCATGTCTGGTCAACCTCTGCCCTCAGCAGGGCTGCTGCCTCCCCCCAGCAGTGATTTGGGAAGGTGTCTGGCCCCAGCTGGGGTCCTGGACTGGTTACCCAAGAGGGTCTCGCCACGATGCCCACCTTCGTGAACTGTCACGCTGTGAGTAAGGGTGTGGGAAGGATCTGCGGTGGCTGTTCCTTCCCCTTTCAGCAGCAGCGGTGGTGACAGGCAGCCTCGTGGCTTGGGCAGCCGCTGGGATGGAGGATGTCCACGTAGGTTTTTCCATATCATTTGTCCTACAGGGTCTCTGGGTGCAAATGGTGTCCCTGGGCAGATGCCAGCTGGGCACAGCACCCAGATGCTCCAAGGTCCCTCTCTTGCCAGCTCAGTACCACCTTCCTGTCCCACCAGTGGCAGCAGCTGCCTGAGCATCCCTCCACACGTGCCTGTGCCGAGGGACTTGTGCCTCAACCAGCTCCCTGGCCAGGGCTGCCCTGCATGGGGCCAGAGCTGCCCACAGGGTTGATGCCAGCAGCGCTGAGCCCATCCCCATGGAGTTCCCCTGCCCTGCTCCGAGGCTGCTGGTGCTGCCAGACACGGGGGTTTCCCTGCTGCCCCAGTCCCGCCCCTGCTCCCTGCGGAGCCTCCAGAGAGTCACCAGAAAATCCCCGTGCTGGTGCCAGGAGGAAGCTGGTGAGCGGGACCATGAGTCAGTGGGAGAGGCTGGGCCTGGGGGCCAAGCTGCAGCCGGCAGACCCCCACCAGGACCTTGGACACCTGGCTTGAGGATGCTCAGGGCCATTAGCCGTGGACCCACCTGTGCACCCTGGAGCCAACTGGGCCTGGGCAAACATGGTCTTGCTAGGACGGGCTGTGTGGCCTCTGGGACCCTGGCTCTCGAGTACTCCTGCCATCGCTTGCTCCAAGCCCCTGCTCTCTCCAGAGCACCACAGTGCGGTGCAAGCAGAGCTGTGGCGGTGCTGGCGGTGCCATGGCCGTGTGCCCAGGCTGTGGGAGCTGGGGCTCCTGCATGCAGAGGAAATGAGGGATGGGAATAGCATGGGAAAGGCCCAGGAATCTCCCCCCTGGCTGTGTCCTGGAGCTGGTGTCAGACATCAACCTCTCGCCGGGGCCATCCCTGGGATGAGTCCGCCCCTCAGAGGGGTGCGTTCATATCCAGCTCCCGCACCAGCTCTGTGTGCTGTGGGCTGAGGTCCTGGCAGCCTGAAGAGCAGAGGACACAGAGCGGTGCCTGCTCCCTGCACGCCCCAGGAGCCGTAGGCTGTGGCAAGGGTCTCAGGATGCCTCAGCAGAGCCCCGTCCTCTCCTTGGCTCCGGCCAGGCAGGGAGCACAGGGAGCTGCTGTGAAGAGCTGGGCCACACACAGGAGCGAGGGGCGGCTGCTGCACCCCACGGGGAAGGGCGGCGGTGGGGGTGACTCGGCTGTGAGGGTCCCTGGCCTGCATCCTTCAAGCACCATGGGCTGGACGTATTTGTCACACCGGGACACAGGATGGTGGCTGCTTGTGGAGCAACTTCCTCCACCTGGGAACTGGGGCTGCTCTTGCAGGGCTGCAGCAAGAAGTGAGGCAACCCCTCGATTTCTCAGCACCGCTTCCTCCCGGCGAGGCTCGTGCTGCCTGTAGGTCCCTGTGCCCACCAGCTGTGGCCTCACTGGCATTGGATGCCCACTGGCATCTTGACAGCTCCCCTGCACGTGGCTGGGCTGGGAGGGGGGCCATGGGATGCCGGCCAAAGGGGGTCCTGTGTCTGGGGTGAGCCCCCTCTCTGAGTCTACCTGCCCCACATGGATGATGCCCCTCCGGGGATGAGACCACCCTGGGCACAGGGGCTCCTCTGTGAGGGGTCAGGGCAGCATGGCCCCTCTCCTCCCTTGCCATCCCCCAGGCTTGCTGGACACCAGCATAACCAGGTTGTCCTCTGGCCAGACCAGGAGCTGTTTATTCAGCTCAGGCAGAGCCAGGTGACACAGGGAGGGGTGGCTGCAGGGGCACAGCCTGGCGCGTTCAAGAGGCAGGAGCACAGGGCAACAGGAGGGATGCGGTGGCCCAGGAAGATAATCCTCAGCTGAGGGCTCATCAGGGCCCCATGAGCCTGGGGTTAGTGAGAGCTGCAGAAGGGAGACCCATCCTAGGACCCGTGTCTCAGGCAGTTGTCGCTGGGCTACACTGGTCCTGCCGCCTCCCTGGCTGACGCTGCACCTTTCCCTCCACTCTGCCATCTGTTTCCTCTCGCTCCTCATCTCTGTTTGCTTTCCCCTTCACCACACTCTTTCCCACAAGCGTCGGCACTTTGGGAGAAGCAGGAAAACACCATCCCATGGTGAGGTTTGTGCTGTGCCAGGTGGGAACCTGAGTCAGCAGCACCATGTGGAGCAGCCAGCGATGAGGATGAGGCACCACCAGCCCTGCCTGAGCATCCCCAGGCATGGAGCTGCCCTGGGCAGGTGCTGCCCTGGTCTTGCCGGGTGGCTGCTGGTGAATGAGTTTAGAGGCATCCATGGGGTGATGAGCCAAGGGGTCCTCCTGTGCTGGGAGTACCTTGCCCCACCACACGTGATGGAGGACATGGGGACAGACTCTGTGTCCCATTGAGGGGCCAAGCACTGGCATGTGGCTCCCAGGCGGGCAGGGTGCAGGCGCTGGAGCTCTGGGCAGGGGGTCTCCTTTGGCTCCGCCCATGCAGCCCCGGTACCCACGCAATCCCCCATGGGTCTGTCTCTGGTGGCATTGACCCTCGACTGTCACAGGTGTGATGGCACATCTGTGGGGTCCTGAGCACCCAGAAGCCCCTCGGCTTTCATGGCCCCCTGATGTCTTCACTGCCACCGCGACTGTGGGGCTGGCAGGGCAATGCCCCTTGACACAGGGCAGACCCATGGCAGCCAGGCTGTGCCATGACTTGGCACAGCCGCCTGTCTGCCTGCCCTCATGCCCGTCCTTGTGCCTGGCATGGCAATGGGACTGAGCGTGTTTTGTAAACAAGGTGATGAAACAGTTAAGGCAGAAACAAAGGAGCCTGAGTGTGTGTTTCGTCACCGTGGGAAGGGAAGAGATCGTGAGTCGGCAGCTGAGGGGTCTGAGGGTGACTCACTGCCCTCCCCACCACATAAATAAGAGCCGAGCCTGATGCACCCAGAGCAGAGCAGCAAGGACCTGGCACAGCTACAGCCCTCCTGCCACCACTGCCATGGCTCTCGCCCTCCTGGCCCCGCTCTCCATGGGGCTGCTGGCCCTGTCCTGCTGTGCAGCTCCGCTCCAGAGCAAGCCACAGGCGGTTGTCACCTTCCCGGGGGAGCTGGTCCGCGCCATGTCGGACCTGGAGCTGGCAGAGGTGAGGGGGACATAGCCCCACAGCACCATCCTTGCACCCAGGACCCCAATGGGCTCCAGGGGCAGCAGTGTAGGGCTGCAGGCTGAGCTTGGGAGCTGCCTGTCTCCCCTTGCCCTGGGAGGTGCCCAGGCTGGAGTCAGGCACCAGGGGTCTGTGGTACCTGGGACTGCCCGAGCCCCCTCCTGCCTTGCTCAGCCCCTCTGGCTGCCTTTCCCTCCCAGAGCTACCTGATGCGGTTTGGCTACACCACGGAGGCGGAGGTGAGGACGGGCAGCAAGCATGTGTCCCTGGGCAAGGCGCTGCGCAGGATGCAGAAGCAGCTGGGCCTGGAGGAGACTGGGCAGATGGATGCTGGCACTCTGGAGGCCATGCGAGCCCCCCGCTGTGGTGTCCCCGATGTGGGAACCTTCCTCACCTTTGAGGGGGACCTCAAGTGGGACCACATGGACCTAACGTACCGGTGAGTCTGCCTTAGGAGATGGAACTTCATGCCCACAGGGTGATGGTCTCCAGGGGATTAAGGAGGGCATGAGGGCCCAGGCAGGGTGGCAGCTTCAGCCCAGCCCACTGGCCCAGCCTCGGTGCTGCCGGCACAGCTGGGTCTTGGCACAGCCAGGGCCAAGCTGGCACAATAGCAGCATCTGCTCCCCAGCACCTGGAAGAGCATCTGAGCCTGGCCTGAGGGCGGTGGCCAGATGCTCTGCCTGGCTATGCCAGTGCTGATGGGGTGGGGGCATATACCCAATGTGCACCTGGAGCAGGGTCACTCCAGCATCAGGAGCTGGGACCCAGAAATGTTGACTGCCTGCCTGCCCCTGGCAGGGTGATGAACTACTCCCCCGACCTGGACCATGCCATCATCGATGATGCTTTCAAGCGGGCATTCAAAGTGTGGAGTGACGTGACTCCCCTTACCTTCACCCAGATCTACAGTGGCGAGGCGGACATCATGATCATGTTTGGCAGCCAAGGTGACGTCCTGTGGGGAGGCTGGGAGCCGGCTCAGCAGTGGGGAGAGGACTGGCGATGTGCCATACCTATGGGACTGTCACTCTGTGTCCCCGGGACCATGTTCCTGTGTGCCCAGGGTCCCTCTGCTCCTGCACATGCCTGTGCTGGGGGGTCCCAGGCAGGGCTAACACCGAGGGTGTTTCTGTCCACAGAGCACGGGGACGGGTACCCCTTTGATGGCAAGGATGGGCTCTTGGCCCATGCCTTTCCCCCAGGCCGCGGCATCCAGGGCGATGCCCATTTCGACGACGATGAGCTCTGGACACTGGGAACAGGCATAGGTAAGGGCAGGGCCCAGCAGGTCATGGGGGGCACTGGTGGCTGCCCCAGCCCCACTGATGATCTGCCTCTCTGACAAGCAGTGGTGAAGACTCGCCATGGGAATGCCAATGGGGCCAACTGCCACTTCCCCTTTGTCTTCGAGGGCCACTCGTACTCCCAGTGCATCACGGAGGGGCGCACGGATGGGCTGCCCTGGTGTGCCACCACCGCCAGCTATGACCGGGACAAGAAATACGGCTTCTGCCCCAGTGAACGTGAGTGGCGGTGGCTGTGGCTGCAGCCCCTGTCCAGCCTCTCAGGTGCCCGGTTCAGTCCTCATCTCTTCTCACCCCACAGTCCTCTACACCACTGGTGGCAACAGCGACGGGTCCCCGTGTGTCTTCCCCTTCATCTTTGACGGCACCTCCTATGACGCCTGCACCACAGACGGGCGCTCCGATGGCTACCGCTGGTGTGCCACCACCGCCAACTTTGACCAGGACAAGAAATACGGCTTCTGCCCCAACCGAGGTGCGAGCAGGATGGGGGTGTGCTGGGGGAGGGTGCATGGGGTGCCCGGTTTCAAGCCATGGTGCCCAGGCCAGGTGCCCAAGGGGTCCCGAGGCTGTCCCAGGTTCCAGCCGGCACGGCTGGGAGTTGGAGCCAGCCCCACTGACATTGTGCTGTAGATACGGCGGTGATCGGCGGCAACTCCCAGGGGGACCCGTGCGTCTTCCCCTTCACCTTTCTGGGGCAGTCCTACAGTGCCTGCACCAGCCAGGGCCGGCAGGACGGCAAGCTCTGGTGTGCCACCACCAGCAGCTATGACACTGACAAGAAGTGGGGCTTCTGCCCAGACAGAGGTACCAGCTCCCCCGCTCACACCCTCCAGCCCCACACTGTGCCACTCCCCATGGGGGTCCCAGTCCCTGGCCATCATGTCCTGTGCCACCAGGCGCTGAGGACAGTGCTTTCCCCCAGGTTACAGCATCTTCCTGGTGGCTGCCCATGAGTTCGGGCACTCACTGGGGCTGGACCACTCCAGTGTGCGTGAGGCCCTGATGTACCCCATGTACAGCTACGTCCAGGACTTCCAGCTGCACCCGGATGATGTCCAGGGCATCCAGTACCTCTATGGTGAGCAGCCATACTGTGGCCAGGCATGCCAGGGGTCCCACAGCACTGTGCCAGTCCCCAGCCTCATACCCTTCCCTGTATTCACTCAGGCCATGGCTCTGGTCCTGAGCCCACCCTCCCTGCACCCATACCCACCGAGGAGCCCCAGCCCATGCCCACAGAGCCTGGCAGTGCCTCCACCACTGAGGAAGAGGGGGAGACACCAGAGCCCACGGCTGAGCCCGTTCCCGTGGACCCCAGCCAGGACGCCTGCATGGAGAAGGACTTTGATGCCATCACAGAGATTAACGGGGAGCTGCATTTCTTCAAGGATGGGTGAGTGGCAGCACCTGGTGCATCCTGCCCTGGCAAGTGCCGGGATAGTGAGGGGGTGTGGGGGGACATGGAGCCGTGCCATGGGCATGGGGGAACATGGGGCCGTGCCAGGCTGTGGTTATCAGGACAGCTGACCTTCCCCACCAGGAAATACTGGACCCACTCATCCTTCTGGAAGTCAGGCATACAGGGCGCTTTTGCCATGGCAGACACTTGGCCAGGCCTCCCAGACATCATTGATGCTGCATTCCAGGACCTGCTCACCAAGAGGGTCTTCTTCTTTGCTGGTGAGCTCTGCTCCTGCTGCCCTCGTGGCCCTGGTGCCGTTGGCATGTGAGGAGCCCAGTGCTGTCCCAGGGCCCTTGGGCCAGCTGACGCCTGTGCTCTCTCCCACTGCAGGTCGCAAGTTCTGGGTGTTTTCTGGCAAGAGTGTGCTGGGCCCCCGGGGCATCGAGAAGCTGGGCATCGGGAAGGGAGCCGGCCGCATCTCAGGGGCCCTGCAGCGGGGCCGTGGCAAAGTGCTTCTCTTCAGTGGGGAGAGCTACTGGAGGTGAGTGGGTCCATATGACCTCTGGCTCCCCAGTGAGAGGCTGGGATGGAGGGTTCCCAGCAGCCCTTGGCACCACTCTGCTCTGCCTGCAGGCTGGACGTGAAGGTCCAGAGGGTGGACAAGGGTTACCCCCGCAACACCGACGACATCTTCACCGGCGTCCCGCTTGATGCGCGCAATGTCTTCCTCTACCAAGGTGAGTGAGGACCTGGCAGGTGGGGGCTGTGCCATCACTCCTGGGGTGCCCCAAGCTTCCCACGGGTAGGGTCTGATCACCCTGGTGCTGAGCTTTGGATGTTCACTGGTGCAGGAAATGGTCCCAGTGCAGGGCATGCCATCAGCCTCTGTGCATCCCTGTGGCAGGGCTGGACAGGCCCCAGCAAGGGCTGTCTGCCGGAGCCAGATCCCCGTGTGCCTGTGCCACTTGGGCAGCTGTTGGGATGTCTCTTAGCACAGCCACCCTCCCACTGACCTTCCGTTCCCTCCTCCTTGCTCCTCACACAGATAAGTACCACTTCTGCCGGGGCAGCTTCTACTGGAGGATGACACCACGCTACCAGGTGGACCGGGTGGGCTATGTTAAGTACGACATCCTGCAGTGCCCCCAGCACTGAGGAATCCACCAGCCACCCATCTCTGGCCAACAGGCCACTCCCTGCCCACAGCTCCTGGTCCCCGGGCCTCTGTCCCACAGGCTGAACCTCGGGGCATCGGGGGCTGCGCAGCCTCATGACTGTGGGGCAGCCCCCGCTAAGGTGGGGGCT
>WTSP01010186.1:2571-29040 GCA_025331215.1 Actenoides lindsayi
ATGCTAGGACAAAGGTTGGACTTGATGACCCTGGAGGTCCTTTCCAACCATAATGATTCTATGATTCTATGATTCTAAAGATGAGCAGCTCTTTTGAGTAAGCTCAGTAAATCTTTGGTTATCTAAAATGCAATGAAAAGGGGAATGAATATACCTCTGTGGAACAAGGCCAATCTTCCATTCAGTGATTTTGCTGTGCTGGACTGATACTAATTTGTAGTGTACATTTTGATGAGAAGAAACCATCATTTTAATTGAAGAGTTGGTTTCATTCTAAGTCTCTCAGGCACTGCAGTGTTCCTTGCAGAAAAATTAACCTTTGGGCCACAACTTCTTGTTCTTTAGTCAAAAGCAAACACTTCCAAAAGTTTGATAAAGTCTACATTAAGAAGCACTTAGAAAAAGCATTTCATCTGTTTTCAGAAAAATTTACTAGCCTCAAAAGACGCTTACATTGTCTATTTAATCACCTGTGTATAAAGTTTACAGAAAAAGAAACAAATCCTGCAGATCTGATAAGTTTAGCACACTCACTACCTACAAGACTGCTGGCCGTAGTCTCTTTAAGGATATGTCTTCGGATTTCCTTATGTGTAAATTTCCCAGCAGTCAAGTAAGCAGCAGTGACAATGAAGCATAAAAATTTTTCAAACGCTGTCTAACATTTATTCTTATGACTAAACTGCAACACTGGATAGAAACAAACTGTTAATATATTTGTAAAAATAAAAATGTACTTAATATTAGGATCATTGTTCTAAATACTATTTGCTCCCGTCTCTAAATCCTTCCTCACAAATCCTTCTGTTTCCTGTCCTCTATTCTCAGCCAAGACACCCTTTGCAAAAGTGAGCTTGGACTTTTTGGTGCACACCAAATCACACACCTTTTCATTCACCTCTCCCTGATACCTGGTATCTGGCTCAGTGTAGCTCTTCCTCTTTCCTAGACCTCAGTTTTCCAATACATCCCACCTACTTCAGCTGGTTTTTGGCAGAAGGGCAACAGTAAGAATTGGCAGCTGGCAAGCAGCAGCCTCCAGCAGATGCACAGCACAAGGAGGAAGGAAATTCTGCAGCAAATAGTGCAGATGGAGCCTGACCCTATTGTGTTCGCTTGGCCCTGCTGTTCAACAAACAAATCCTTTCCTTAGCCCTGAGTAGCTCTTTCTGTGACTGCTGCAAACCCAAGGCTAGTCAACAACTCCTTACATAACTGGACACTGAGAGTTTTCTTTCTTAAATGTCAGACTTGCCACAGGTTTAGTTTGTCATGAGAAACAATAGCTTCTGCACCTATGAAGAAGTAACCCTTAGAAACAGTAAAAGAAATGCAAATTGCTAAGAGTTACTTTAACAAGGTGTCAGGTAGGAGGTACTCCAGATGAAAATGCCTGAACATCTTTATTCCATCTTCTTTCTTTTTTTTTCTTTTTTTTTTCTTTTTTTTTGTGATAAACACAGCTTTCTTACCGCCACAGACTCCTCGCAGGCAACGCACACAAGTTTATGTTACATACAATATGCAACAAGCTGTGTTAGCAAGCAAAAAAATAACAAACAAAAAAATCTAAAATCTATCTTCAAAAAACATCAAAAGAGAGCTTTTATATTAAATTGTAGTGTCACATCCTCATAAAATTCCTGCTGAGACAATTTATGAAATGACATTTTCTATTCAGGTTTAACCTAGAGCTTCCTGTTTACTTGGAATTATAGAATATGGTTTATTTTCAGTCTTGTGTTTCTTTTCTTTTTATTTTTTTTTCCCAAATTATTTTAATGACTCGTAAAAGCTGATAGGGAAGTTCGTTACAAGGAAGAAGTTAATGAAGGCAGCAGATCTTGATTCCTTGCGGAATTAGAAAGCTGTGTCCATGGAAACAAAAAGAGAAGTAAAACCTGAGATTCCTCTTACCTTCTCTGCTGTATGACATGATGAGAAATGATCAGTGTAGTGATATCTGAGGACAAATATTTTGTTATAGCAACTCCAAGACATTAGGTGCCAGGAAACTAGCACCAGACAAGCTCCAAATGATGACACATTCTAAAAGGTAACACCTGCCATTTCCCCAACTACTGTGTCTTGGCATGCAACTTGCAACACTTATCCCTAAGCTATTGGTCTGTAGGCTTGTATTGGTTTTGTAACTACTGGTTCTATATAAAACCAGAAATTAGTTTTGTTATCAGCTCATGGAAATATGTCATGATAGCTCTTTAAACCATGAATTAATGCATTACCATAACTTTAATGTTGCTAATGTCCCACACATGTTTTGGGAGATTACCTCCCTCACACAGATAGTTATTGTAATCTAGAAGGTTACAGCACATTTTGTGATTATATGTCAGCAAGCCTGATCTGGGGTGGCTTTTTTCTCCAACTATATTTTTTTATCTTTCCACATTTTTCCATTTTGTATTGAGAACTGTGTGCACATACTAGTCTCTCTCTCCAGAGAACACTGTATTTATAGTATGTATTTTTTAAATCTTTGTTGAAAGAAACACCGTCTTAGCAGGATAACTCCTCTCTCTTATTTCCCTCTGACATGGCTCCCAACAGCCTTCTAATATCTTACTTACTCTTCATTTGGAAACATTGGCCTTCCGTCCTTTTACTTTTCCCAGAGAACACAGACCTACTTTCCCTAATCTTTTTAGTAGGTTGTTTTTTCTGTATCACTCTTGGAGCCATCTACTCAATCTTCTCTGTTGTCACAGATATAAGTTCACCACCTCTACTTTAATAACTTGTGGCAGCTCTTTCATTTTAAACCTATAAAGGTTTATATCCATTTGAGAAATTTGGAGGAATGATTTAGTAAACATAGTCATAGCTATGAAACATGAGTCACAGTAAGGTAAAATACAAACACTCCCCACACACATACTGGTCATGAACAGAGCATTTTGATTTAATTTTAGTGACCAGAAGCCAAGCCTCATCACCTACCCCATGTAGTATTTTTCTCTCAAAATTTTCAGTTCTTCCAAACTAGGACCACAGGCACAAAAGACTCAGACTTCATTTTGACCAGTAGTAACAAACTAAATGCTCAGACTCCACAAGACTACTACATAGCTACTGTTTTTCTCTTTACATTTTCATCTAGTCAACCCAGTCCAGCCATTCCTTCCTTCCTTCCTTCAGCTGTCTTGGTAGCTCCTATAAAAGCATTCCTGCTCATTTAAAATGCAGAGCCCTTTTAACAACTATACACCCTGACTGCTACACCTGTAGTGATCGGAAGCCTGACTCTATCTCAGAATAAACTGAATAACTGGATGAAGTACAAGTCCAGTAAATGGTCAGCACAGGTACATCAGTAAGGTCTTCTCTGATTTAAAAATCAGTCTATTTTTATTCATCTGCCCAATTGACTAGAATTGAGCAGGAAATACTGAGCTGTAGCAAAAGTGACGGTAGTTTTCCATTAAATTATGCTGGGTAGCTTGAGCTAACTTAGTTGGACAAATGCCCTGTTACTCTGTCCTAGTCTGAAAAAATCCCTAAAGCTGAGTCTAGAATTGGCAGGGCTTCAGAAACATCTTCTAAGTGCACCAAAAACCCCTGTCTACCCCATGGCAGTGATTAATTTCCTTTGCATAGACTTCAGCATACATTTCATCTGAAAGAAACAAAGGAGACAAATACTTATGCTGTAGCAAGAGCATATCTGGCTAAAAATGCTCCATAATCATATGTTTTTCAACTCTGAGTGACTTCATCTTTTAAATATCTTTGGGATATCTTCTACAGGAAGGCTGATACCTGCCCTTTAATGGAGATTATCCAAACACTTTCAAACACTATTTGAACATTTTCCTTTTTAACCTCAGAGGGTCATTGACTTCATTGCAGTGGCAGAGATGTCTAGACTAGGTGCTAAGCAACGTATCTCCCAAACTGGAAGCAGCATTATGCTGTTATGCGACTGCAATGCTCCCCTTGGGCTAATTAGCCCTGATTCAGGGACACAACACTGTGCTGACAGGTTTGCTGCTGCCAGGGTCCCCAGATAACTCACACGCAGAGCTAGATCATGTATCTGTGCTGTCTAGTCAAATCTAGTGTGCAATTTTTTCACTTGCATTCCACAGAAAACTTTTTAGAAGTCCAGGATTATAAAGTCCTCGGCTTCTCTTTAAAATTCTTTCTGGCTATTCCTCCAATTAGTCATGCGTGACTTCATATGTAATAGCTATAATTAAATCATAATTTATCTTGTGCTTTAACTGTGATCTACATGAACAACTTTGCTTTCTCTAGATAGGATAGTTAAGTCAATAGTTTCCTGGTTATTCCATAGAAGCGACTCACATGGTAAAAGCAACACTAGCTAAAACATCCCTCTTTCCAAAGGATGGTTAAAGTCTTTGAACTTGTTTCTTTGCCTGAGGACAGCAAAAAGAATTCTTTCTGGCACAGGAGCTTTATTATTTCTCCTAGTCTTTGCTTTTTTTGAGCTTGCTCTGGTAACATTTCAATTTCTTTGAGTAATTCTGCTTCCTATGGAAGAAAAAAAATCTTTCCTATATCTACTCCTTTTCTTTACCTTATATGGTGAAAATTACTGTAATGTTTTAGCAATGTCTTTACAAAAAAAAAATTGCCACCTTTTGGAAGTTCAATAACCTCTTTCAGATGTTTCCTGTTTTTCCCATAATAAATGTGACTGGTGTGTTATTGATTTCTGTGCAGTCTTGTTTTCTGTTAGTACCACCTGGTTTACAGCTATTCCACCATGTCATAGTTAAAGTGACACTCTGCTTAGGCTGACTTTCCTTAGGAAGGAGAGACTGGTCCTGACTCAGGAAGTGCAAACAGACCACACACATGAATTACCAAAGGCCAAACACACTACCAACTTGACTGTGACTACTCAGGAAAGTCCACTCAAAGCATATCTAATACCTTAACCTATAGATCATGTTTTCATTGTGCTATTGCTTGCTTTTTTGGTTTTTTGTTTTACTAAGGTCATTCTGGGCAAGTTCCAATGTTTTCCTTTATCCCTTGACATTTGGGCCCTGAATTATGATTACAGAAATCTGAGAAATAATTTTCAAATCTATCATTATTAATAATTTTCAGCAAAGGTATCAAGCACATAGGAAATGGAGTGAAAGTAAGAAAATATTAATAATCTTGGGCCTTATTCTTGCACTTTTTTTTTTTTTTAAGTTTTGCTAGCTTTTTTAAATTAATCACCAATAACTCATGCTTCTCTCCCTCAGCTGCTGGAAATGGGTCCTCTCCTATTTTATTTCCCTCCCTGGCCAGTTCTGATGCTTTTAGAAATCTCTTTCATCTTTATTTCTCCATCCTTGAACAAAATAATTAACACTATTATGTTAGAGATTTGCTTACTCATGATTTTCCACTGTAATCTTAGTTTACTGTGATACTCTTAATCAGGGTCCATATTTTAACTTGCCTTCTGACTTTCCTAGTATCCCTTTATCTATTTATCTATCTATCTAGCAACAGTTCATCATGGTGTCAGTTCAAACAACACTTATTTCCTAGTTTGTCGTAAATTACTTGTTTTTTTGAGACTGTTCATCTTTCACCTTTCAGTCTGCTATCTTTCTATATTTTCTTTGCTAGTTATAAATCATTTTCTGTTTGAAGTTGTTTCTTTGGCAGAAATGGAGCAGAACATTACAGTATAAGAACTGATATACTTCAGCTGATCAGAAGTCTAGCCCAATCTATGTAGCCCAATATACCAATCTTGATAATTTCTAACAAAAGTTGTTTAAGGAATAGCAGAGGCATACACAATTAATTCAGTGATCTTTTTCCAAGGTATCCAACCTTCTTCTAACAGTCAGCTTATAGACTTCCTGTGCCAGAGATTCCATCCAAAACAATTGGCAAAGGCTGTTCTTGCAAGAATTTGTCTGACCCTTTTTTGAACATATGTAAAATTTTGGCTTCCAGAATATCCCGTGGCAATGAGTTCTGCTATGTAGCTATATGTTGCCTGAAAATAATTCCTTTTGTGTGTGTATTTTAAACCAAATAATCTAACTGGGTAAGTTCTCATTTCCAAATTGCTACAAATAATGAATCATGGTACCAAATTTTTCTTCCCTTCACCACATATGATATTTGAATTTCTTCTATAGGCTCTAGCTCCTTTTTAAACTCAAATCTTTATGTATTTAATCTTCTTTTATGTGGAAGAAAGTGAATCATCACTTCGAAAAGGCATCCAGGAACACTTCAAGCACACCCATAGAGTATTTGATTTGGAACCAATGCTCAGGTTCCAAGGACAGCCTCTTAGTTGTGAGGCAAGTGGTAGTGTTCTGCATTACTTTCTAGCCATCTGTGTGGCTCACCTTTGGACTTAATACAATGTCTTTAAAGTCTGAGAAGGGTCTCTTTTCAGCTCAATCTGTCAGAGGAGACTTACAGCTGTAAGCTGTGCATCAGAGTCGTAGCAAAAACGTGTAAAAGGAAAGCACAGCACGATATGGCAAGATGTTTCATATCCAGTACACCTGGAGCTGAACTGAGCTTTTGGGACACAGCTAAGCAGACAGGCAAGCAACTGCTTAGTAGTCAGCCAACTCTTAGTTACCACATTGCTTAAGAAAAATGTGGAATTACTCCAGCAAGCAGTTTTACATGATATGTAGGCAGACTCTCTGTGCTACACTTTAACAGCCCCTAGCTATAAATAACATTATTAAGAAAGCACATTGCCTTAGATGGAGAGAAGAGAGATAATCACCTTTCTGACTGTCTAGAAACATATTTAGATTTCATGTTTAAAGATTAAAAATAGACTCAACAAATGCATTCAGTTTTAGACATTGGGTTAAGCTTCTTATCCAAATGATACAATTGACACAATAATGCCAACAGTTTATTAAAAGTTTTAAACTCATTAGAATGCTGTTCAAAAACCTACAACATTAAAAGGTTCTATAATAAAAATGTGAAAATCAAGGCCATGACAGATTTCTTCCAGGAGGTAAAACACAGGTAGCTGACACAGCTTCTCCCCAGCTGTGTACACATAGCCCCCGCACTGTGGACACCACTGTCCTGAACATGGGACAGCTGAACCATCACAGATTTCAGCAGAGGTTTCTACCCAGTATTGGGATTGGTTTATGTAAAATGCCAGCTTGAAAATTCTACCTAACTCTGAGAGGGACATTCTGCATGAATCCCTGCCATGTCAGGGGTGTTACAGGCAAAAGCCACGTCCCTGATGTCCCTGTCCCAGTGTCAGATGGTGGGGCTACTTGGTGTGTCCTGCACTGTCATCTTCTTGGAGCAAAATGGAAAAGCAGTGGCAGCAGCCTATTGCCCACAGATTTCTTGCTCTCATACCTTCAATTCTTCCTTTTTTACATGGTGGAAAGAAAGAACCTGAGCCCTGTGCTTCTTCTGCTTTTGTGCCACTGTGTCCATTCTCCACTTTCAAGCACCATTGGTCCATGGACATGCTGGCCTGCTGAAAAGGCTAAGTGTCTCACCTGGTGGACCCTAACATAGAAAGCTTGAGAACCATTTGCCCAGTGAACATCTCCCCATGAAGCTGTGTAGCCATACGACTTGCAGCTTCCTATGGGTAGCCCCTTTAACACATCTTCTGACTGAAGAAAGTGGACAAAGCTTTGCAGTAAGCTAAATGAGCAAGTTTTCACTGAAGACAGATTGACCTAGCCAGTCTGCCCTATTGCAGTGTGTGGCTGTTGATGTTACAGCTTTCACAAGCATTTTTAGGACGGACAGAAAGACCTTCACCAGCTGTCTATGACATACACCATTGGAACTGTTACTTCCCTTTATGTTATTTCTTTCAGTTTGGTCCATGGAAGGTCCAAGCAGCCTCAGAAACAGCAGCATTGCTTCAAAGCCTGCCAGCCTGACCTGTGACCAGCTGCAAGCAGCAGCAGGTGGTGAGGTGGAATTTTGCCAAGTGGACATGCATATCTCTGTGGAAAAAAATTAATTGGCCAGATTTATTGAACTAGCGAACTACTTACCAAGCTAAGCCAACTGGGTTGGTTTTCCACTTTCTGTTTGCAGAGATGCAAAATAAATACATGCATACAATGAGCCACAGTGCTTTAGCAAACAAGTAGAGGACGTAACTGGCCTACAGACCATGCAGGATATTCATTCACACAAGATACCTGCTCTGAACCTTGTTATAAATTTTAGTTTGGTTGCTTTCTTGACAGAAGGGCAATCACACACCCAGGCACTCCCCAAATGTTCTCAGCAAAGTTGTAAAACAAGCCCTCTGAGTCAGGAGTTATACATTGTGGGTAAATAACACCTGATAATGACCCACAGCCTCCCTGAAGCCTTATTCTATAAGGGTATCTGGTGTGGGACTTCATTGGCATGCATGGTCTTGAGTGAGTGCCAAATCTCCCACATAGGATAAATCATTTTTATAGGTTATGAAGAGTATAAATAAGGTAATTGAATTTGTATTTTTGTCTTCATCATTTGGTTAATCTGAAATCAAATATTTGCACCTTCTGTTGATTATCACATACTTGCCTCTTCTCATCATTGGTTCACCTAGCCAGAATGACTGGTCCTTGATCTTTATGCCTTTCCAAGCTTCATAGTAGCTGGCTTATTATGGTTGTTCATCTCAATTATTTCTCAAGAGGGAGAGAATGACCAGAAATAGAGATGTATCTAAACATAGAAACACCAGTATGTTAGTGGTTATATCACATGTATGCAATATTAACCAAGTAGCTGAGAATATAAGTGACATCTAAATTAAAAACAAACAGCTTCATTATAAGCCAGGCAGTAAACAGACAGCTGTCTTCTAAAGGATTTTCTACTTCCTGCTGCTAACCACATACGTACTGTTTATTTTAAATTTCAGAGGGCTTATGCAAACTGGACAACTTTACAAACTTCTGGTTAGATTGTTTAACTTTCTGGTGAATGAGTGGTACAAATCCCTCTTTGTGACAAAGCCCAGAAGTTAAATGTATTGCAGATTCTTGCCATAGAGGTTTTGCTCCTTATTTTGAACTGTAGCAGCTCAAGTTTACATACAACACCAAGTTGGGCAGAAGTGCTAATCTTCTTGAGAGTTGAAAGGCTTTACAGAGGGACCTGGACAGGCTGGATGGATGGGCTGAGGCCAATGGTATGAGGTTCAACAAGGCCAAGTGCTGGGTCCTGCACTTGGGCCACAAGAACCCCCTGCAATGAAATGCTACAGGCTTGGGGAAGAGTGACTGGAAAGCTGCCCAGCAGAAAGGGACCCTGGGGTATTGATCAACAACTGGCTAAATAGCAGCCAGCAGTGTGTCCAGGTGGCCAAGAAGGTCAACGGCCTCCTGGTTTGTATGAGAAATAGTGTAGCCAGCAGGACTAGGAAGGTGATAGTCCCCCTGTACTCAGCACTAGTGAGGGCACACCTCGAATACTGTGTTCACTTTTGGGCCCCTCATTACAAGAAAGACATGGAGGGGCTGGAGCAGGTCCAAAGAAGGGCAATGAAGCTGGTGAAGGATATAGAGCACAAGTCTTAGAAGAAGCAGCTGAGGGAACTGGAGTTGTTTAGTCTGAAAAAAAAGGAGACTGAGGAGAGACTTTATTGCTATCTACAACTACTTGAAAGGAGGTTGTAGAAAGATGGGTGCCAGTCTCTTGTCACAAGTAACAAGTGATAGTACAAGAGGAAATGGCCTCAAGTTGCACCAGGAGAGGTTTAGGTTGAATATTAGGAAAAATTTCTTCACTTGAAAGGGTTGTCAAGCACTGTAACAGGCTGCCCAGGGAAGTGGTTGAATCCAGTATCTCTGAACATGTTTAAAAGTCATGTATATAAGGTGCTTAGTGACATGGTTTAACAGTGGTCTTGATAGAGTTAGGTTAATGGTTGGACTTGATGATCGTAAAGGTCTTTTCCAACCTAAACAATTCTATGATTCTAAGGTGCTGGTGTGAGGTTGAAGGAGTCATCATCCTTGCTTACACACATTCAGTCAGTGGACAATATTTGATATGTGTAATTTTCTCTTGTTTGATTCTTAAAACATCCACTTTGTGATTGCAAAATAGGGAAATTAGAAGCTTCATAATAAGATCTTTCTTTAGTAAAACCAGTTTCTCCACAGATGATGAGGCAGTTACCACACACTTTGATCAAACACAGTGTCTCTAAAACAAGAAGAGTTACATAGTCCTTTTTGCATGAGCATTTCCTATAGAATTCTTTTAGATTAGTTTCAGTTGTTATTAATTCCCATGAATATTCCTGGTCTCCTTTCTCATGAGGGACATGACCCAGCTCTCTGCAAAATAGATGGGGATCTTTCCATTAATTTCAGTGGGAACTAAAGTGCTCCCTAAAGATCAATTAGAAGATCATTGTTTAGTTATATGAAAAGATCTGCTAGGGTTGGATTTTACATCTATTTTGTAAAGGAGCCATCCAGAAACTGGAAATTTGTTTCCTATAATTCACAACCCCATCATAATGCAGTAGAATGCATCATGAGTGCTAACATGAACACCAATATTTAGACAAATACCTCATTTATTCACTGCCATCAGGACTCTTGAAAAGAACACCACATAAATTCTTAATGATTAGTGCCTAAAATAAGTGTCACTGAGACACACTGGATCAGAGCAGAAAGCAAACAAGTTATAATATTCTGAGATCCTTTCAGCTGTGTTTAATTATTACACCTGAAGAGACTACTGGCCTTCTTTTTGAAATAAATATTTTTCTAAAGGTGACATTTACATAGATCATAAAGTCTCCCAATTAGAACAGCCATGGGGAAGCCAATGCAGAAAAAAAGGTTGCCTCATTGTTTTGTACTGCCTCACTTATAGAGTTAAAAACAGAGTCCAGTTTTCAGATAATCCACCTTTGTCGAGAACTGAATACCAACACTTCTTGTGGTTTTTGCTAAATTAGTAATAGTATCTAAATAGCATTTTGAAGAAAAATTAGTGAGAGATATGGAAATAATGAAGAAATCAAATATACAACATGTGTTTATCATGCCAGGCTATCCAGACATCTTTCCACCATAACTGTCTTTCTGGGTGAATGAAAGGTGGGTAACTCATTTGAGGAGTGCCACTGGGAAGTTATTAATTCAACAAGAAGACAGTGGGTAGTGTTGAAAGAGAAACTTCTGGCTGGAAGACTAGCAAAACTGTTTCTAAATGATCACACAGGGCCCATCTTGTTCAATACTGTCATCAGAGAATTTGGCACAGAATGGAAATGAGCTGATGAAAGCTGGTAACAATTCTTATTTGAAAGTATTTGTCATCACAGTGAGGGACTAGGCTTTTTTAATGGAAGAACTGAACAACTTTGAGGTCTAGAGTAATAGAAATGGCATAAAATGCAGCTTTATGATTGCAAAGTCAGTTGTTAATAAGATTTTTTGCTACAACATATTACTTGGAAATAAATAAGAAGGAGGAATAACTGAGAGCATCAGATGCTCACAGGATGATCATGATCCATCAGTGTAATCTGACTATGAAGAAGGCAAGTGCAATCCCCATAAATCCTTTTTTCAAGAGAGATGAGAATCTATTAACGTCATTGTCTTTGTGAAACCTCCTCTGTATACCATTCTGATTGCTTGTGTTCAAAAAAGATGAATGCAAGCTGAAAGAAATATAATGAGCAAAGTAATGGCAAGCAACTGAAAGTGCTTAACTTGTCTAGCAAAACAAGAACTGTGAGGTAATATGTTTGCTGCACCTATGGGGTAAAATAGAGGAGAGAGAAAAAAATAGTAGAGCTAGACAACAATGTCAGGATGATTAAGGCCAAGTATAAATGGGCCATGAGTGAACATAGACTAGAAATTAGGAAAAATTTTGTAACCATCAGAACATTATGACCTGGAACAGTTTTTCTCCAAGTATGGGGCCATACTTTTACAATGGAGCTTCATGAGTCTGTAAAGAAAAGAATATAACATGGCCACCTGAGATAGTAAAGATTTGCACTTCCATGCTTAAAGTTTTATATACATTGACTTCAGTCTCAAGTTAAAATCTCCTGGGGTGTTTTTGATGAGGAGATAAATGAATCTCGGCTATTTAGGGGCCCAGACATAGATTTTGCCACCAGCCCTTGTGGTTGATGACTGGTTGCAGCAAGTTCAAGAACACATTAGCAATCAGACTGTGAAACAGAGGTAGGATGGATATAAACTTTTCCAGAATATTTTCCCTTGCTGAGGCACCACACAGTATGAATTACATTGAAGAGATGGAACAAATTCTTTTTTCATTCTCTTCCCCTTGCCCCCTTTACCTTCACAAATGTAGTGCATTACATTGACCAATGCATAAGTATTCCCAAAGGAGAGAAGAAGGGTAATTCATATTCTTGACTTATTCTTGCTAACAGTTGAATTTAGGATTATTTCCTGTGAACATTAAAAAAACTTTCCACAGGTAGAAACTATAGTGATAGCAGAGTTTCTTCAATAAACTCTTCTTGGCATAGCCAAGATTTTGATTCAGATTTATAGTTTTGCTAGACATCTGTGTGGCTTAATTGTAAAAGCAAGAACTGTAACATGTTGTTGGAAGGATTCAGATACCAGCAGTAATTTTTCTAGTTTATTTAATTAGCAGTCCTCCTTTTTGATGAAGGAATATCACGTGTTGACCTTCATGGTGTTGTGTGAACGTTTTTCTCACCTTTGTTTTACACATGGGGACCTGAGAGACTATATGACTTATGGGAAAAAAAATAAATATAGAAATACTGTGAAGACATCACAAGCAAGATCTCCCAAGGCGTGGAGTAGTGTTCCAGACATTGAATAACCCTTCTCTTTCACCCTAGAAAAGTTTAGCTGAGGTTACTAGGGGTTCCTGCATGTGAAAGGCCAATGGGATTCATGCCTGGAATAGAAAGTACACAGCAAAGCCACATGTGTTTCTAGTCTATGCAGCTGAAATGACAAACAAAAAGGCATCAATACTTCTTACAACATAGCAGAGATGTGGCTAAAGAAGGACTGTTGGCACTCAAGCCCATTAATTTTGGCTCTCTGAATAAAGAGTTGTGCTGTCCTGCAAAAAAAAAAAAAAAAAGGCATTCTGTTTCTGTTATAAAAGGGACTGTGTAAGAAAAGAGACAGGCAAATACACAAGAGAGCTTAAAGAAGGAAATCTCTGATGCACTGTGTGTTTCAGATCATTATAATTGATTTAACTTGTCTGTGACAACGAGCTGTTGTTTATAGACCCCATGTTCCTCTCTGATGAGTGATTTGGACCACATTGATTTATAGAGTGAATGGTTTGACTATGTTTTTGAGTTATCTGCTTTGCCTGCTTGAACTGTAGAAGCCACCAAGAAGTTTTTTCCAGTGAGATACTCTCTGTGGCTTCTCAAATTTTGTTTATGACCTCCATTCAGGCTTAAGCACCTATTAGAAAAATGGGATAAATCTATACTCACACTGCTTTACTTTTAAGGGACACGAGCCTGTCAGACACCTCAACATCCACTACCAGCTCTTAGTTACATACCTCAGAGAGATAATCTAAACAGCCCACTTACTGAGGCAGTCATTTATATTTAGTCAATAAGAAGCACCAAGAATGGGGTTGTTGGAAATCACTTTTTTTCTTTGAGAGTTAAGGTCTCTGAGAGGCATCTGCAAGAAAGATTTTATAATATCCTTGAGGTCCAAACCCCAAGATTCTCACCTCTGGACAGGATGAATCCACATTTTGTTCTTTACATGGTATCCCTACAAGGGAAACCAACCTTTTCTATTATGGTCTAGTGGTTGTAGTTTCTTCCTTTTGCCTGCTGAGGATCGGAACCATATCTCCCCCATAAAATGGGATTACATGGATAGGCAGGTTATTGATTAGCCTGGAACTGAGAAGGCTTTTCTCTCCCACTGTTAATGTACAAAGCAAAGAGGTAAAGACTGGTGAGACAGAGAAGGAATGACTCCATGGTTCTAGCAGTCAGCCTGTCCCTTACAGGAGAGATCTGCAAAGCAACTGCTACTAAGACATTGCAGTCCTGGCCCTTTTCTGAACAGTGGATCATGAACAAAATAGGTGAGTCTTCCTGTGAGGTGGTCTGAGAAGGGCTCCAGATCTTCTAGAGAAGAAATATAAGCCATTGCAGAAAAGCTGGACTCCTAAATCTCTAGCTTTTCAAAAGAAAGTGGCGAGCACCACTTTTCTGAGAGGCTTTATGCTGCCAGTGTATATTAAGGGTGCTCTTGACTATGAAGTGTCTCCCAAGGAACTTAAATGATGGAACAGCTACTGCTGGTCTCAGATGAGACATGCATGTCCATTTACTCAAAAGAGATCTCTGTGACAAAGCACAGACATATAACTGTAGGCACCAGCAAAAATACAGGTTGAAGAGGTAAGCACATACTGAGTTTTTTCTACCAACAGGGTTTTCTATCATGATTTTAGGTTTAGGCTCCTCAGATATACTTTGTTCCTGCTTTAGGATTAAAATCCTCTGTGGTATACAGCCCTTGATCCAGCCACTTACATTAGTTGTAAAGCCCAAAATGAAAAATAAGCATGAATTGTCAGCTTTGTCCACACAAAAATACTCACGAAAAGTACAAACACAAAAGGTCTCTGGAGGTTGTTACTCTGAGAATGCACTGTGTCAGATTTTGGACCCTGCTAACTTCAGAGGCATGTAACTCACCACATACATCTAAATGGTTTTGCTTTTTATGCATTATCATCAGTCAACTCACCTTAGGTGACTGAATTCAGAGTTGAAGGTGTAAGAGAAGCTGAAATGGTAAATAATGTGTAGCACTGCATCCTTACATACCCAAAAAGCCTCTTGGCTTAACTGTTTGAACTCTGCCTGTTGGTACTGGTAATGTCATGGTATTGGTGCCTCTCATACACTGCACTGACATTCCTTATGAACACATCAACTTGGCAAGAAGGCATAAAGAAATCACATGTAGAGGAACACTGCGGTCACACTACATTTTGAGAAAAACTGGCAGAAATCAGCTTTGAGGAACAGCTTTGCCCTGCTTGGCAACTGAGTTCTCTGCGCCAGCTGTTGGCAGAGCTCCAAGGTGATCTCATCGTCACCTTTTCTTTAACCTTATTTCCTGAGGAACTTGAGCTTCTATATTCATGACATCTTTCCATTTGCATTTCAGTTTGTCTGTCATTCACCTCCTACCCTGGTAGCTTTTAAATCTGACAGCTGCTGACAATCACATCAGCCAAAAATGGAAAATTTCCGATGTGAGATGACTTCTTACAAGCCTTGTGAAAATCAACAGGTAGGTAGAGGAAAGTAACTAATGTAAATTAAAGAAAAGAAAGACATAGAAAATTTTCAGTATGAGCTCCACAAGACCTTCTGGCTGGACAATCACCATACATGTATCTGCTTTCTGATCAGCATGCATATGGGTCACAGCATCTGCATGACTGTGTTACCTCATCCCATAGTTAAGGGACATGGGGGTGAAATGAGGTGAAAAAACCCCCAAACACTGAAATAGAGAAAATAGGAGTATGTTAGGATTAATGTGAGGATGTGTAGCAGACATGAGGTGACTGGGGAAGTCTTACGGACTTTTGAGAAAAACTGATTATCATGGGAAGGTCAGAAGAAAATCCATAGGAAGCTGGGCTTCTTTGTTCTGCTTATCATAGAATCATAGAATTGTCAGGGTTGGAATGCACCTTAAAGATCATCTAGTTCCAAACCCCCTGCAATGGGCAGGGACACCTCCCACTAAATCAGGTTGCTCAGAGTCCCATCCAGCTTCGCCTTATAAACTTCCAGGGATGGGGCTTCCAACACCTCTCTGGGCAACCTGTTCCAGTGTCTCATCACCCTCATGGCGAAGAAATTCTTCCTAATGTCTAATCTGAATCTACCCACCTCTAGTTTTGATCCATTCCCTCTAGTTCTACCACTACCTGCTATCCTAAAAAGTCCCTCATCAGCTTTCTTTCAGGCCCCCTTAAGATACTGGAAGGCCACAATAAGGTCTCCCCAGAGCCTTCTCTTCTCCAGACTGAATAACCCCAACTCTCTCAGTCTCTCCTCATAGGAGAAGTGGTCCAGCCCGCTGATCATCCTTGTGGCCCTTCTTTGGACATGTTTCAGCACATCCATATCTTTCCTGCAATAGGGGCTCCAGAACTGGATGTACTACTCCAGGTGGGGTCTCACCAACATGGAGTAGAGAGGGAGAATCACGCTCCTCAACATGCTGAACACGCTTCTCTTGACGCAGCCCAGGATACGACTTGCTTTCTGGGCTGCAAGAGCACACTGATGGCTCATGTTGAGCTTCTCATTCACCAGTACCTCAAGTCCTTTTCTTCAGGGCTGCTCTCAAGCCAGTCACTACCCAGCCTGTATCAGTGCTTGGGATTGCCCCAACCCAGATGCAAGGAGGACCTTGCACCTGGTCTTGTTGAACTCCATGAGGTTGGCATGGGCCCATCTCTCCAGCCTATCAAGGTCCCTCTGGATGGCATCCCTTCCCTCCAGCGTGTCAGCTGCCCCACACAGCTTGGTGTCATCAGCAGACTTGCTGAGGGTGAACTCAATGCCACTGTCCACATCTCTGACGAAGATGTTAAACAAGACTGGTCCCAGTACTAATCTTTGAAGGACTCCACTTGTCACTGGCCTCCACTTGGACATGGACCCATGGACAGCCACTCTTTGGGTGTGGCTGTCAAGCTTCTCATAAAAGAGGATACGTGACATATTTAGAATTGAACCAGCAAAGTATAATTGTACAGCCAAGATAAAATTTCATGAGATACTTTTAATTCCAGATTAGGACAAATTCGACAACAAATGACTGTACAGTAACCATATTCAGAGCAAAAATGGACTTGCAGATAAGCTTTCAATAAAGGTGCTTGCTGAGTAGCTCCACTGCTGAAAACTGAATATCTGAGTTTAAACCTAGGAAACATTAGCTGCATCAAGTACTGAATGTGAGTTATTTTAAAGCATAAATGATACCCTTGCAATGGATGGAACAGGCCTTTGTCAAAGATCAACAGACATCTCCACTGTCACATACTTCAGCTCCCTGTTTGCTACCAGCATCTGATCCTCTCATCATTCATGCTGCATATAGGCTTGCTCACTCCCAGGCTTCCTTCTGAAATGAAATGACTAATTTCCTTGGAGAGGAAGCCTGGACAAAGTTGACAGAATTGTTTGCTCCAGGCTCCACTCCAGACAGGCAAAATGGACTTGGACTTTGGAAGTTTAACTCCCTCAGCCCATGAGAGTTGTCTGATGTTATACCAATGTCCTCAAATCCCCTTTGTGGTGTCATGGCACAACACAGGCAATACATACTTTGAATTAGCAATTCACAAATGCTTAACAATAAGATCCCAGGGACATATGGGGCCAGAGGAGATCTGGGCCAAGGCCTATCCCAAATCTGACCACACTGCTGTAAAAAGAGTAGTTATTCCTGAGCCATCTTGCACCACTTGGCCTGGGATCAGAGATTACCCTTGGGGCAGCTGCCTCTGGTAGCACAGACACAGCCCCAGAGAAGCCAGGGCAGACACTGGGACTCTGCTTCCAGGCTTATGGCTGGAATTCAAACTATTCACACCAATAGGTGCCACCTCTTGCCACCAGCTTTCACTCTGGAGACTCGAGCAGCCCCTCCAGCCCTTCTCCTCAGAGGCCAGTTAAAGTATTCTCTCAAAATAGATAATGAGGTAACAATTTTATTTTCCTAGTTCCTTCAGGAGAGTTTTAGAAGGGTTAATCTAGGGATCAAAAGTCTTTGTTAACAGAGAGTCTTTTGAATCCCATGTATGCTGGTCACAGAAATAACACAGAAACTGTATATATCCGAAAATGACAGGCAGCATGGAAACCAAAGCAGCCACTACCTTCTAATGGCATTTAGTGTCTTTTAAATGTTTGGGTCAAGTTTGATTTTGCTGGTTTATGTAATTTGTCATGGGATTTAGCCAGCTGCTGAATCTTTTCATGCAAGTAAAACTTTTCAAAAGGGCCTTAAACTCCAGTGACGAGTACAGTTATTTGTATGTCAACTGCAGCTTCTATTTATAGGACAATGAAAATATCCCCCAATCAGTAACTCTCTAAGAGGCAGGCATTTCATAAAAATAGATTATAAAAAACAAACAAAGAAGAAGGTATACTTTAAGTTAACAAAAACATTCATATACCAAACTCTTTTCATAACCCTCATAGTAAAGTCGTTGGTAAATTTGGATAGTAAACCCATTCAGACATAAACACACCAGCTTTACATAGGATAAGGAATTCAGGTGTTCAGTGAAAAGGAATATTAATATATTTGATAGTAAATTATGACAAAATTAAGTGGAGGTTTTTAATGACTCACATAAAATTAAATTAACCACTTTCTGTGATACCCAGTAGAGCTTGCATGAAGGCACTTACCAGAGGTGTATGTGTTTTTAAAGGGTGTTGATTTAAGACCTGATTTGTTTGAAGATTGACTTGAAAGAATTTCAAAGGATGTAGCTTAATTAAAAATATTCCAAACTTTGCATTCCTTGTAAAACCTTTTGACCTCTCACGACATTTAATGCTTGAAGGTGAGGAGCCGACTGACTGCTTCTCACTTCACTAAACACACTCCTGATCTTTCTGCCCATGCAACACCCGTCATTAATTGTTGATAGGTGATCATTACACCAACCTAAAATGAGCATCTAGAGAAGTGTCAGGTTAGTATGTTGCAGGCACCTACTGCACCAGGGATACTTTTTTTCAGCTATGCATCTAATATGGTTCATCCTTCCAAAGACACCAAGAGCAGAGCATGCCCGTGAAGGTCTGTGTGTTGAAGCCATCACAGCATCTGGCATTCCCACTGTCAGAGGAATCAAATGGAGCTATCCATTAACAGGCCAAAGAGGAGTCATTAGAGGGACTCCTCCAACCCCCGCTGCCTCCTGTGACGGATGGCCTGCTGTCACCCCCTCTGAGGAGGCCTTTCACCATGCAGGCTGTTTGCATTCAGTCAACACTTTGCTTTTATAGGCCTGTGGAGCCAAAGATTGCTAGGCTTTTGAACCCCAGGCTGACTTCTGTCTGGCTACAGTCTCATTTTCTGGAGCCAAAATCTTTTTTAACAACTGCACAATAACAAGTAATTAGGGTAAAGTCTGCTAATCTTCCTCTTTGGGCCTAGAGGTTGTGTATTCAGAATCCTTTGAGGTGAAGGTAGAATTACTGCCATCAAAGCTTGAGGTTACTTTGTAAAAGAGGTTGAACTCTAGGTCAAGGAAACATTAACTGGACAAAGAGAGATCAGGGCAGATAGTGTTAAAATTAAAACTGTCCTACTGAGATAGTGCAGAATTGACTGCTTTTGCTCTGGAAATTAGCTAAATGCAAGACATGAAGGCAAGGCTAAAGCATTTCTTCCAAAAGGTGAAAACATAGTTAGCAAGAAAAGATCTATTGACTTACTTTCATTTGGGAATTTATGTTTAGTCTCTTTATTCAGTAAGACAAAGTAAAAGATCTTATTTTTTATGTCACCTTGTATTTGGGCCACCCTGTTTCCTAAAGCTGTTTGTTTTACTAAATTAAATAAGCTATTTCTTAAAGTTCTCTCTCTTCCAATAGCCCCAGTGCAAAATTCATTTGAATCGGAGAGGTTTCTGGTCTTGACTTAAGAGTCCTGAGGACAAATGGGACTTGCTGGGTAGCCAGAAGGATAAACAAGCCCAGACTCAAAATGTACAGTGGATGAAACATGCTCCAGAAGACAGTGGTGTCCATGCAGTGTCCTGGATATAGCACAAGGTTGATTTTTGTGCCTCTGCTGCTTGCACATAGCATAAGTTGAGGAGAGATTCCAGTGTTTCAAGGGATTAGAGCCCAAGTGCTGAAAATCTTTAAATATCCAAAATAACATCACAGATTTTGCCTGGAATTCCATAAGAGAGCAGGGCAGGCCTCATTCCACAGCATGGAGTCACTCCAAAATTAATTCCACTCACAGCCAAATACACTGCTACCCCCTCACTGCTATCAAAGCTGACAGCTCCAACTGGATTGGCGGCACTTTGTTCTCCCCTGTCACTGCCAGCCGGCCTTTGCCTGATGCTGCCAGTGGATTCTGAAGCCCTATATGGGAGCAGAAGAGTGGAAATGTTGAGGCCAGCTATTTCCCATGCCAGGTCCCCCTTGGTTCTGCCATGGCACCTTGGCCACCTCCCTTGCTTTTGGTTAATGGATGGAAATGCTTCAGCTGACACAGGCAGGGGTATCTTCACAAATCTTCAGTATGTGAGGGCAATTTGCACAGCAGTGAAATTACCTTGCAGTTTAATTCTCAGGGCAAAGATGCATTTAATGGTGCTGCTAGATTAAGCCAAACACAGTAAAGCAGATACTGCTTTCTGCTACCAATATGAGCTAGAAGAAGCAAAGCTCCTCTACAAAGCTGAAGGTTCCCAAAGTAGCTGGTACAGGTACCATCATGGCAGAAAAAGTGTCTTGTACAAGACCAATGGTAGCAAAATGAATTCTCAGCTGTGTGGTGGGATGCTTGAGCACGCAAAGAAATATGTCTCTGCCCCACATCTTCCTCCCAAGGAGGTGGCATCCTAGAGCTACCTCCTGGGCTGTAGACACAAAAAGACTTTCCAGTCTCTCCAGAAAAAAAGGCAATAGCCAGTCTTCCTTAGTTCTCTGTCATTTTGTTGCCATTTTCCAGGGGTTTTAGGAACCTCAGAGTGGCATTACCTGCATGAAAATGTAAACTTTATCTATACATGAGCTAAATGAAACAGACTTAATCAGTAATAGCTTTCTTTTGTGATGGGTAGATTTTGCATATACTTTCTTTTAATTATATCAAAGTAAAATAAATTAGTGGTGATGACTAATCATTGACACAAAGCATTTTTTTTTCTTCTTTTGAAGCATTCTTCTGACACGGAGATAGAAAATAACAAGTGCATTTTAATGTTAATTATCGCCACATGAATTACCCTAGATAGATGGCGCAACAACAATGCTAAAATACAACGAAGTGAAGCGTGCCCTTTTTTTTCTGAAACCTAGCACAGAGGCAGTGTCCACGGTACAGCAGACATTGGGACATGTTTCTTCAAGTTTCAGATTAGAAGTAACTGCTCTTTGCTGCACTAGCAGCAACAACAAAACTAGCTAACTTTTGCGTGATTTAAATGCCTCACATATTAAACTAACCAGTGTAACTGTACTGTGTACAAACCTGTATTTGTGTAAATATAAAAAGTTCACCTTTGGTTGGATACCTCTCAGACTGAAATACAAACCTAATTCAAATACCTCCATCCATACCATTTTCTGGTTTCACTCTGTAAAATAGCATTTTGCAGCTACCAGTGAAAACTGCCCATTGAGACACCACACAATACTTCTTCAGTTAAGACAGATTTTGATTTTAGAATACAATTTATAACCACATTGTGGCCATTACACAAAGACCTGTTCAAACTGGGAAGAAAAAGTTGACAGAAAATGATGCCGCAGAATAAAAAACTGGCCACTTTCTGTGAGGAACTTGTAGTTTTGCATGAGTACCACCCTGACAGAGAGCCAGCAAGCTGGTTTGGGGGTCTTGCAGGCTTGTTTTCTTCAGAAAGAAATCAAGTGTGCCATTCTGGCATGCCCTTCAGTACAATATCATTTTAATTCTTTCAGATTTTTTCCATGAACCCAACAGAAGAAGACATCAGGAAGCACTTTCCTTGCGCAGAAACCACCCAGCCTGTCTTTGCAATTAATTCTATGCCAAGACACTGGATTTTATAGCTAAGCCAATCTCAGCTCGTGCTGATGCCGAAAGATTCAGTTCTGTCCATCCCTCTATTGCTAATAATTGCATCCTCCTATTCCCTGCATTGCACTGACCTTGAGGTGTGCTACATCAGGGCTAGATCACCAGGAAAAAACATTGGTAAGTTTTACAAAGCTTTGCCGATAGGCAAGTGTGTTTATGACAGCAAAGGAAGAAATAAGAAGACACAACTGAAAGCTGAGAAGAAGGAGAAAGGGAAGAGACTGCCTTTTCAGAGGCAGTTGATCATCTGATTTCCTGGCTCTACCCACACCCTGACTGTCTGCTGCATCTCAGTGGGATGACCATGACTGCTTCCCTTACAGTATGGAGACTTTTTTTTCTTTTCTGTACAAACAACAGCTTGCCCATCGTATTCTTGTTCTTGCACACACAGTATTTTAATACTGATCAAGTTTTATCATACACTGCTTGTCTTGGGCCATAACCCATGTCTGCTTCCTATCATCTTTGTATAAAAGAACTTTTATTAAACTCTCTGATACTGAGTCAGAAAGAACCAAACCCACTGTCTTTAGCCAGGTCTGTGGTTACCAACAGATCAAAGACCCACCTGACAAAAATTGTGACTTCTAGGCAGACACACAAGATATGAAAGCAGCTAGAAACTTCTACAGGGAATGAATCAATCCTCATCATCACCATAGATAGAAAGCTCAAAAAACAGAATCATCTGACATTCACTTTGAAACAATACAGGTTCTTTTCTATGTTTCTTAAATAACAGTAACTCACATTAGAAAGTCTGTTTTTTCCTTTTTTTTTCCCCAAGTAATGGCACTCACATACATGGCTCCAGGGCCTGATTCATCACTGTATTATTTCAGCAACTCTGTAGTGCTGCAACAACATGAACTATGAGTCCTGTCTATGATGTTCTCAAATGCAAAAGAGTAGGATGGACTTTTAAGTGGCTCATGACTTAGGACTGAGTTGCCTAAGTTCCCTAAATTCCCTGTTTGATGCTCCTCTGTGGGACCAGCTCCCCGGGGTGTGAGGACTCTGCACTTCCCAAACAAACTTCTTCCTCCTTTATGCTGAGCAGCCAAAAGACAAGGGCATTTAGCTCATTAATTAATTCAGAAAATTATAGTAATGAGAGAAATTGCCCTGCCCAAGAATTCCTAGCTTCTTCAATCATTAGTCAATATTATCAATTATTATGCAGCCTGCAGTATGTAATGTGTTTTCACAGACAAGAGTGCCCCAGTGTCTGATTTTTCCAAAAGTTAAGTAGGTAAATAAATTTACTGACAGGAATAAGCTCATTGAACTCTGTAATAAGACTCAGCAATCCAAGGATGTAGATAAGAACTTGCATATAGCAACATGCACATTATTCAAGTCAAGCTACACAGTGTACCTAGCTGTGCAGGACTCAGGGAAAAAGGAAATTTTTCTTCTGACCTCAGATAATTATTGTATCTATTATTAACATCACAATAATGTCTCATAGCTCTAACCAGCTCCCATTAGCCAAGGTATTGTATAAACATACCAGTCCCTGCCAAAGGAAGTTTACATACACTTTGAAGCATAAAAAATTAGAATCCTGTTAATTTTATTCCACCATAATCAACAGGATCTTTTAAAACCTTAGTGCTATAATAACAAACTGAGAACCTGAGTATGATCTCTGCTACTCTTGTGTAAAACCATAGGAATGACATTCATTTAGACCTCAACATAGAGGTTGAAATATGTGCTGTTGGTATGAAGTAAAAATAGTATTAGAAAAATATTAAGGTTGCAATGTTGAACACTTTGAAGCTTACAGAAGGACTTGTACACCTAGCTACCACCTGAGACACCTCAAAGCATACAAAGTTTAACTGCCAATGAACTCCAGAAACAGCTGCATTTTCTCATTTCTTGCCTTTCCAGCAACATCATCAAGGTACCTTGCTTTCTGTCAGCTGACACACATTTTCTCCTCTGCCTAGCACCAAAACTGTTCTTAGATGACAAATACCCATCTTCTGGCCAGGGAAAACAGGGATGTAAGGAGTATTTATACTGCACAGTGCAGAGACACTCGAGACAGCTGTGATTGGTGCTGCTCAGATACAGAAACAGTATAGCTGTGCAATCAAATATCATTTTTGGGGCAGACTTACTGTACAATCCTCTATCTCACTGACACAATGTCACACACTCCCTCCTTCCAGGATGCTGTCATATTGCTACATGGTGGGGCTGGAAGCCCAACACTAGGAGCTGGCTCAGCAAAATTTTGTCACTGCTAACTTAAAAAGAAAATTCAAGATGCAGTTGCTTGGTATGTGCAAATCACCACCTTCCAACCGCTCAGATCTTGGGCAAAAGGAGCTTTTCAGGAAGCAGCGCCATGCACATTCCTGACACACCCTGCCAGATTTCATGTCCCTTCCTCCAGGCACAGAGTACTGAAGATATTCGAGGGAACAGTAACAGATTTTGCTACACAGACAAAAAACAAGGCATTTTTCTTCAGAAAAAAAGGACCAAGTCTTTTAGGATGACATTTTCAGAGGGATATTAATTTCTTTTCATCTCTACAGATCAGCCTGAGGCATCTATATTAGAGCCCAAACAAGTCTAGCAAAGCTGTAAACATCTGAAAAGTCCTCCTTTAAAAGGAAGCATTGGTCCACCTTAATAATAGACATTGTCTACTGTGACAGTAATTTGCAAATATAAAAAAGCTTTTGTTCACATACAGGAGCCTGTAAAGTTCCATTTAAAGCAAAAAACCTGGATGAGTGATTGTAAAAGCGTGTGTAAAAGAATAATTTGGTGTTCCTGTTTTGTATTCCCAGAAATCATACATATGTTGTCTTTATTTATTAAAAAAACCAACAAACCATGCTGCACAGAATCCAAGCATTATTTAAATCCTAATGCTTAAACTGAATATCAGCTCGGTGCTGGGCTTCAGCATGGGCTGAATTTCAGCCTGGATGAGAGGTGCTATGCTACATTTCTTCTCAGAGGGCATGGTTGGCCTAGAAACCCCTCAAACAAATGAATGTGGTAGAAATACTGACACAGAAAATGCAATTTAGATCACTCATAGCACAGGAAATCTTATTCAATCAAGCAATAGTTGAAGTCTCACTGGTCCTGATATTTTAATTTTTTTTTTTATGTGTTAGTAGGTCCCCAGGACACTAAAACTGCCCTTTTTTAAAACAGGGAGAAAAGGTCTCTCTCACCGCATTAAGACATCTTCTTGACTTTCTAGTTGTATGTCCAGTTCAGAATCCTGTAATATTACTGTATGCAGGGATAAAGGATGTACAAAAAGTCACTAATGTCCCTAATGGTCTCTACATAGAGGCAGATAATATCTTCAAGAGGTTCAAGACCATTATGACCACCAGTCTGTGGTGGAGTTGTCTATTGTGGAGTCTCCACTTGTACTCTCTGCTATGCTGATTTAAATCATTTGAATGTCCAACCTATCAACTGAACAGCTGGTGTGTTTTCACAAATGCTAAACACTAGTGTTTCCAGTCTGTTTTTGGAAAGCCATCATTTCCCAGCAAAGGGAAAACCACCATTTTTAAACTATAAAGAACTTTTGCCCTGTGTAAACCAAGTGTCAGCCTTTTTCAGATGGCCTCGCTTGCAGATGGGAATTTATTTCCTACAGAGTTGAGATCAGTAGGAAAAAGAGATGAACAAAAAGACTTCCATAATGCCCCAAAACATGGCTTTAACAGAAAAACAGAGAAGTTCATTAAAATAAGTCTTGGAGTTAAGCAAGGACATTGCCCATTTGGGAAGGTGGAAGATCTCAATAGCAGGACGTCACAAAACACTTGTTCCTCTGGCAAAATGAGCAAAGTGCTTCACCACTGTCTCCACATTACGGTAAACAGACCTCCCATGTAGTATCATTTTATGTTGCTGGTATCTGTAGTGCTGGAACAGCCTAGGGATGGGAGAGCACCAGCATTTCTGTGCGCTTCCTGCATCCTGGGGATCGCAGATGTGAAGTAGAGCAGGGTGCACTTTCTGTTGCATCTCTCAAATATAGTCCTGAGTACAACTCCTGTCATTAAGAAATATTTCCTAAACAGACTCCATACCCCCACTTTCCATCTGATAATCATCTCCTTGTGTTTGTGGTAAGTCAACATCCTTCATCCTTGCCTTATGAGGAAAAGCTATGGCTGTGAGCACTCCAAAATTCCCTCGGCGCTTGCAGATCCCTGCGATAATAAACAACAGAAAGCATCTAACATTCCTTTTTCCTTTCCTTACAGAGACAAGCACTTTACTCAGAAGAGAGCAGCTCCCATACTGGTTTTCTGTCTGCACTATCTACTAAGTTACAGCACATGCTTATCTCTCAGATTTGGCAACAAAGAAAAGAGACGCATGATGCAGCACCATCCATTTCTGGGAAGGAAAGGGCAAAGTTCATACACCTGAATGTCATCACAGAATGGCTTAGACTGGAAGGGACTTTAGAGATCATCTAATCCAACCTCCCTGCCATGGACAGGGACGCCTCTCAACTAGACTAGGTTGCTCAAGGCCTCATCCAACCTGGCCTTGAACACCTCCAGGGAGGGGGCATCCACAA
>WTSP01010187.1:0-23645 GCA_025331215.1 Actenoides lindsayi
CCCGCACTCTGCACAGGGTGCTTTCCCACCAACCGCCTTCCTTCCCACCCACCTCCTCCTTCCTCCTCTCCTCACCAGGCTCCACAGCAGAGGCAGCCCGGATAATCTACCCCCCTGAAGCTCAAACCATCATTGTCATCAAGGGCCAAAGCCTCATCTTGGAGTGCGTGGCCAGCGGCATCCCCCCGCCACGGGTCACCTGGGCCAAAGACGGCTCCAGCGTCTCCGCGTACAACAAGACGCGCTTCCTGCTCAGTAACCTCCTGATTGACCCCACCAGCGAGGAGGACTCGGGCACCTACAGCTGCACGGCTGACAATGGGGTTGGGGAGGCCGGAGCCGCATTCATCTTCTACAACGTGCAGGTGTTTGGTGAGTGCTGCTGTAGCCCTTGTTTCAGGAAGGGCGTGGACCTTCTCCACTGCTTTCAGGGGAAATTATTAGTGCTGCTGTACTCTTCCTCTTCCTGGAGAAGCCACAATGCAGTGCAAAGCCCTGGTTGTGGTTCCAGTTTCGAGGAGATGGGAGAAAATCTTCTTTGAAGGTGGTAGTTCCTCCTTCCTGGATCCCACCATGGGCTGGAGATGATGGATTCTCCCTTCCTCTGTAAAAGCTCTTTTGTCATTTGTGGCACTGGGATTGCTCTAACGTTTTCTAGTAGTGGAGGACTGGCAGCTTCTTACACATGCTGGACATTGTCATAGCAAGATATTTTTGTTCTGTTCTGTAGGGAAGCTCTCTATGAGGTGGGAAATGTAAGGGAATATTACACCTTAGATATTTCTACCATGCATCCTTCCCCTTCTCCCAGCATTAGGGAGGCAAAGCCTATGTTTTATTTTGTCCTGGTGACAATGTGTTCTTTTGGCACAAGCACGATCTTTGCTGAGTAGCATTTCAGCTCAGAAAAATGGGACTTGTAGGTGGCTGGTGTCATCTGAGAGGGGCAGATGGCCTTGGGCCGCCTCTCCTTGAGGTTCATGTGGGTGCTGAAGGGAAAGTCCAACGAAGTGGACCCTGTGGGCCCCCACAAAAGGAGGGGGACTTAGGGGTGGGGTAAGGATCCATCACTCTGCCCTTGTCCCTGCCAGAGAGGAATGTGCAAGGCCACGACCGTGCCGTGCTCCCTGTCAAGCGGCACTCCAGCAACTGTGTTTTTCCCCCCCCACACACAGAGCCCCCGGAGGTCACCATGGAGCTGTCCCAGCAGATCATTCCCTGGGGCCAGAGCGCCAAGTTCACCTGCGAGGTGCGAGGGAACCCCCAGCCCTCGGTCGTGTGGCTGCGCAACGCTGTCCCCCTCTCCGCCAGCCAGCGGCTCCGGCTGTCCCGCCGGGCGCTGCGGCTGCTCAGCGTGGGGCCCGAGGACGACGGCATCTACCAGTGCATGGCGGAGAACGAGGTCGGCAGCGCGCAAGCCATGGTGCAGCTGAGAACGGCCCGACCGGGTAAATCCCCCTCTCCAAGCTTGTTACTGTTCAATCCCAGAGCTTAACGCACGGGGAAAGAGCAGGGGGAGCAGAAGAAGGTTGGTGTGCAATCCTCTCGTGTTCAAGCTGCTCTTCTGCCCTCTCTTACCCCTGTGGTGTGAGTGCTTTTTGCCTGGGACCTCTGTACCTGCCTGTAGGAACAGACGGTAGCGGTTTTGCTTGTAAGTGCAGTGCCATGTGTGCATACCTGAGCTATCTCTACGTGAAGGGCATAGGACAACTGGGTGTAGTGCCTCACCCCAGAGCTTGCTCAGCTCTGCCTCCGAGCTTGCACTGAGCAAGGGCATAAACACCGATGGGGGTGGATTCACCTGGGGTAGGAGAGGTACCACTTGAGTCCTTGGGCCCTGCTGAATTTATCCAGAGTAAGAGTATACAGGAGGTTCAACCTCAACTGCAACATGAGGAAGTACTTCTTCACTGTGAGGGTAACAGGGCACTGGAACAGGCTGCCCAGAGAGGTGGTGGAATCTTCGTCTCTGGAGACTTTCAAAAGCTGCCTGGACTTGTTCCTGTGTGACCTACCCTAGGCTATCCTTCTCTGGCGGGATGCTTGGCCTAGATGATCTTTAGAGGTCCCTTCCAACCCCTACTGTTCTGTGATTCTGTGAAGAGGGGCTTCAAAAAGGGAGGAAGTGCCATGTGACCAAGATCTGTTCTCAAGGAGGCCCTAGTGAGGTGTGTTAGGTTTATAGCAGAAGAACAGATTGTTGCCAACAGCTTTTTGAGTGGCACAGCAGGCAGCACTGCCTGTGACCTAATCCCTCTAGGGTGCCTCTGCTGCAGTGGGTGTACAGCACAGGTCGTCTGAGAGGTTCAAGGGGCTCATAGCTCTGCCTTCACCACAGACTGGGACAAGCATTTACACTGTTTCAACACCTTGTCTTTCAGGAGCTACACTCAACCCTGGGCAAGACACTCAGCTGGGCTCAGCTCAGCCTCCAACACCACCTTCCAGGGACAGTGCCTTAAAGCTGCCTCTGGATAAAGCTGGACTGCCAAAGCCTGGGACAACCCCGCTGGCAGCATCTGTGCAGTGTGCTGCCAACAGTGAGTTGGTGTCTCCAGCCGAGGCCCCCATCATCCTCAGTTCTCCTCGGACGTCCAAGACAGACAGCTACGATCTGGTGTGGAGACCTCGGCCTGACAGCAGAGCCCCCATCCTCTATTACGTGGTGAAGCATCGCAAGGTATCACTGTTTCACTCTGCTCTCATCTTTCCCCTGCCCCATTCCACAAGTGGGCCGGTGGCCTCACTGCACCTTTTCATGTCTCCTGAGCAGGTGCACTGGGGCAGGGGCACCATCACTCACTGGCAGCGCTTGTTGGTGGGACCTCCTCAGCTGTAGCCTCAGGCTGTTGAGGTGTGATGAGTACAGGCTGTTGGTCGAACTGTCCAAGAAGAGCCCGTAGTGGTGCCCATCTGCCTAAGTGCACATACACATGTATTTCCAGTCTGAAGAGCTTCCAATTCCCAGTTGTGTGCTTACACAAGTAGGAAGTCCTGGGGGCAGATTGCTTAGTGACTTCATCTGTGATACTTTTGTCTTGGCACAAGCCATGGGGACACCTTGAAAAGCTTAGGCTGCAGGACAGAGCAGCAGCCCCTCTCTACTGCATTTACCTGCCCTGCTTAGCAGCACTGAAGCACTCATACTCGGTGACTGAGGAGCTGGCAGAGAGCTGTCACAGCCATGCTAAATCCTCTGGAAAGGTTCTTAACCACTGCTTTTATTCTGGGAGCTGAAAGACGGTGCACTGTTGAGCACGTCTCTTGGCTGGTGGCACAGCATGACCACGTGGTGCACTGCTGAGCCCTGCTTGGGCCCAAGGGCTCCTGCTCTCTGTGGTGCTTCTCAGCACCATAGGCAGAGTGCAGGATGAGCTGTAGCCCAGTAGTTTCTCTACAGAGTGATGCATTGTTGAGGTAAAAACTCTGCTTTTGAGGTGTAGATCATCTATTCCCATTTTCCTAGGAATAAGTGGGGAAAAAAAGGGCTTTAATTTCATAGAACCTTAGAAGGGACCTTAATATCATCTAGTGCCAACCCCCCGCCATGCCTTTGACCAGGTTGCTCAAAGCCCCACACAACCTGGCCTTGAAAATTCTGGAGAAGGAGCATCCACACCTTCTCTGGGCAACCTGTTCCAGTGTTCACCATCCTCATGGCATAGAATTTTTTCCCAGTTTGTAATCTAAATCTGCCCTCTTTCAGTTTAAAACTGTTACCCCCTCATCTTATCATTATACTCCCCGATAAAGTGTCCGTCCCCATTGTTCCTGTAACCCTCTGTAAGTACTGGAAGGCTGCTGTAAGAATTTATCCGTTTGATGCTGGTATGTGCAGGGAGTTGCAGTAGAGAGGCAGGTTTTGCTTTGGGGTTTGGGTACATTCCAGTTCTGGCATGTTTGGATTCCCAGCCACTGCAAGGCACAGTTTTCCATTAATATGTGAATGTATGTATGCATTTTCCTGGAATTACTTGATTTTGTGAAAATAGGGTATAATAGGAAGCTGTTACAATGCCTACACATCCTTGAAACTTAGGATGAGGGTTTCAGCTAACTATCTCTTTAAAGAGCCCTTTAAAAGAAAGGCAGAAGATGCCAACACAAGAACACAATAGGGCAAGCTTAAATAAAAAACAGAAGATGGCAAAAGCCTCACCAGACTATTGGCTCCGGTTGTCTGCAAAGAAGAGTTTTGTCCCCCAGTGGTATATCATGTAACCACCAATTCTGCTCACCATCTTAACTTGCAGCCTGGAGTTTGTCCATATTTTATTTGTTTTTCAGCGCTTCACCTGGAAGGGGCTGTAGGGCAGTGGAGGTCACCGTGGGTCACTGCACTTTGCAGTAATATGTTTTCAGTGTAGTCCAAATTCTCAGCTGGAGACTCTTTCTTGGGATGCTTAAGGATTGTGGGGAAAGGAATTAGTCCCCAATAACCCTTAAACTTGTTTAGAAAGAGTCTCTTTCTGTCAGAGATCCTTAGGATCAAGTTATATAAGGATCTGGGTTTGACATCTCTAACTGGAAAACCACGTGTACGGAGAGGGAAGGAAGCAATTCAGCAACAAAAGAAAAGGCTCTTTGTGCGAAAGATGGCTATAAGGAAAGTAAAACCTACTGATGGGAGGCTTACATTTGTACTGGGCAAGGGCCTGCTTCTCCTCTGGGAAATATCTGAGAATGTCTCTTTTTCCCTGCTCTTAATGCTGCCCCTGAAAGCTCAGCAGCCTGCAAGCAGTCAGATGCCACGCAGCTGCTATCTTTGTTTCTTAAGAATTCCTCTTTTCCTTTCCTGGATATTAGCAGTCTTTAGGGCTCCCCACTCTGGCCTCACAACTCCACGGGCTCGGGAATAAAATTAAAACAAGGCAGGCATTAATCAGTCAGTGTCAAATGCTTGGAGAAGATGAATGATACGGCAGAGCCTTGGCATTTCCGTTTTGTTGCGTTGCCTGCATTGCTAATGCTCCTCTCGGCACCGGGTCACTTCAGTGTCCTGCCTGCTTGCCTGCAAAAATATTATCCTTGCAGCTGGGAAGAAGGAGGAAGTTCCCACCTTCCCTCCCCCTCCACATGTGGCATCAGGGCATCACCGAAAAACAGCGTTTCCAAGCCTTTCTGGGGGCTGTGGTCTCTTCCCAGCAGAAAGCTGTGCTCAAACGTTACGATTACTCATTTCAGACAGAAAGTGCCAGGAGGTGAGGTTAGATAAAGCTGGATAAAAAGCCATAAGTCAAACAATTTAGATCTAGATGGCCAAAGTGTTGCCTGGGTACCTCATCCCCTGGAAATGGCCAGTGCCTAAATGAGCAGCTCAGCAGCTGGCCTGCAGGAGAGTTTTGGCTCCTAAAGCAGCTTGAGCTTCTGGCTAATGTTGCACTTTGTGTACGTGCCGGCTCCAGACCTTTACACGTGTTGAGGGGCAGTAGTACCAGTGGGGACCAGCAGACAGAAAGGGGCTGAGTGAACCTGTGTGCTCGAGAAAACACCGTGGTGCTTGGTGATTTCTCCCACTGATACCTGAATCCTTCAGCTTTGCAAAATCAGGTTGGAAACATCTCCCTTTACAGGCAGGGAAGGTAGCCCTGATTTGAAACATGACCTGTCATGAAAGTTTCTGAGTTCAGTGCAGGCAAGAAGCCCAGCTTGCCTCCAGCTTTGCAACGCCTGTGTTGGTCTCTCAGCAGGTCACCAATGCCACTGACGGCTGGACAGTGAGGGATGTCCCAGCCTCACAGCACCGCCTGACGCTCACCAGGCTGGACCCTGGGAGCCTCTACGAGGTGGAGATGGCTGCTCACAACTGTGCCGGCGAGGGACAGACGGCCATGGTGACCTTCCGGACTGGTAAAGGTCAAACCTTCCCCTGGGTGTTTTGCTCTGAGTCAGGGGAGGGTCTTTCCAAGATGTCTCACCCCAGCCCTGAGGCACAGGCACCAGCCTTAGGACAAAGGGGCTGTTTCTGCTCTGGAAACTCATCTGCCCTTGGCTTAGAGTGATTCTGTCAGAAGGGAAAGTGGAGGGTGGGATTGAAATGGGATGGGAAAAATCAGGTCTTCCCCTCTGCCTGGGTTGGAGTAAGTCCCTTCCTCCCTCAGTGTCTCAGTTGGACACCTGCAGAACTGTAGAAAATAGGTCTGGTGTGGATGTCAAGAGGTCAGTTAATCCATCCCCTGCCACCTGGAGACAGGATCAGTCTGTGGGTGTTGTTTCCAACAGGTGTTTTTCTAATCCTCCCTGAAAAGCTTGTCCTGCACCAAAGGAAACTCCAACCCTTCCCACACAGTCTGCTTGATGCCAGGCTGTCTTTGCCACTGAAAGGATGTTCCAAATGTCTACACCCAGTCCTTCTGTCCCCTGTCTGCTTTTCCTATCTCCAGCAGGTGTGGGGAATGGCATTCCCTCTGTAGCAACCTTCCCCATGGTGGCAGGCTTGCTCACATCTCCCCTCAGGCCCTCATCTTGTGATAATTGCTACCTTCTCAGGCAGAAATCTAGCAACGTTTCAAGAAATCCAATTAAAAGTTTTAGAAAATTAAATATGAGGAGGACCTATTAACAGTTTAACAAACCTGCCCCTTTAGCTTTAGTTCCTGCCTGCAGGCTGAGTGCTTGGGAATCCTAGGGCTGCTTGAGACCAGAGAGCATGTACCTCAGCATCACGGCTGGGAATATTTTACTTGCTCATCACAAGGAAAATTAAGTCTGAGACCCGTCTCCACGTCACTAATGTCACTACTCCCTTCTGCACAGGCCGGCGCCCAAAACCAGAGATTGTTGCCAGCAAGGAGCAGCAGATCCAGAGGGATGACCCAGGCACAAGCACTCAGAGCAGTAACCAGTCCGACAACAGCCGTCTGTCCCGTAAGTCCCTCCATCAACAGGGCAAGGAGGGAGGGATCTCTTGTGGGTGGCAGTGGCCAGGTCATGCTGGAGTTGAAGTTTCTGCTGGGTGAAAGCAAGACTGAGCAAAGCTGGATGGGTGGTCACTAGCTCAGGACGAGGAGAGGTCCTTCCTGGCCACTCCTGCTCCAGCACTTGGCAGGCAGTCTGTCTTAGGAGGGCAGGCTGAACCCACTGCCTGTCCCCACCATTAATGCAAGGACTTGTCAGAAACTGTCTCTTGCTGAGTTCCACATGGAGGGTTCAGAAAGCCCTGCCATGGAGTCTGTGAACATGTGGTGCACAGGACCAACATGCTGCCATGCACCGCTGGGTGCTGGGGCCATGCAGGGGAGAAAGGGGTTCAAGTCCCTGCAGGTCCTGGCATCCTGCTCTCAGCCAAGCCCTGACAAGGGGCAATTGGTGCCCATTCTAGGGGTGCAGGTGCTTTCATTTGGAAAAACATCAGTTCTTTACTGGTTAATCCAATTCACTGTTTCCCACTTTGTGTCTGTCATTACTGTTGTTCAGCGGTGCCATTATCCTTTCTGTGAAATTCTCTCCTTCAATCCATAGCCTCTCTCTGAAGTCTCCTCTTTCAGTCCCCCACAGTCATTCATGTGTTGCCTTTTCTTTAATCTCCACAGCTCTGTTCATCTCTTTCCTTCCCATCTTTTGATTGTTTTCTCACTAAATTACATTTCTAAAGCTCAGGAGTTTTCCCGGTTTCCTTCTCAGCTGGTTCTTCTCAATCTCTCCTGTTTCTCATCTCCTACACTCACCTGTCCCCAGTGTCAGTCTCTGTTCACTGATGCCACATCAGCCAGGCCTTCTGCTCTATCTCCAGCCCTGCATCCATATCTCTCACTGCTCTCCCTCCCACGATGGATGTACACACCTCAAACCTTGTCTCATCCTACTTGACTTGTGAGTGGAAAAGGAGCAAGATGCGAGCAGGAGTAAAAGATGTTTGCAGGGCACAAACTGAAAGGAGTTAGGATTTAGGGGTGCCAGCTCTAATGATGAGTCAGAAAGAAGAGAGCACTTGGGACTTAAAAGAGCATGTGGATGGACGCAGTGCAGGTAGTCTTTCACCCACATAACTCTGAGCTACAGGAACCTCCAGACAGGACCAGAGGAATGAGTTTCATGTCCTGGTGTTCTTCTGTGCCCCTTGTAGCTCCAGAAGCACCGGACCGTCCAACCATCTCCATGGCATCAGAGACCTCTGTGTACGTGACCTGGATCCCCCGTGGGAACGGCGGGTTCCCCATCCAGTCTTTCCGTGTGGAATACAAGAAACTGAAGAAGCTGGGAGACTGGGTCCTGGCCACCAGTGACATTCCTCCCTCTCGCCTCTCTGTGGAAATCCCAGGCCTGGAGAAAGGTAGGCAGGTGTTCTCCTCTTTGTTTCCTGGAGGTCTGTAGGAAAGCTGTGCAGTCCCTGTAGGACGGTTAGCCATCTGTCATGTCCTGCTTAGCCCCGGCATGTGTGAGCAAAACAAAGCCTCCCCAGGTCCAGCCTCAGATGCACGGGGAAAAGCTGCAGACGCTTCTCCAATTTCTCCAGCTGCAAAGACCAGCATAGATTTGACCTCCCTCAGGGAGGCTTGCACATGCTTTCCTATATTACAGGATATAGTTACTAAAGGCATTTGGTTTTGGCATTTACGAGACAGGACAGAACTTTCCTTAGCCACAGGCAAGACAGATGGGCACACAATTCCCATTGCACTTCACATGAGAAAAGACAGCATCACTGAGTTGGACAGCTTAAAAGGGCAACATACCAACTTAAAGACCAGTAAAATGGTGGTTGGGTAAAAGTTATTTAGGGGCTTTGAGCCTTTAATTGATGTTTATGTACTTAATTTCCATGTGGTAGAGGAAAGACTTCTTCCCCTAGCTGCTTTTGGGTTGGGACATCCTTTCAGGCATCTCTGAATCCATCCACACACCTTCCAGAACTGCTACCTATCTTCTAGACAATCCAGACAGGAATTGTGGAAAGCAAATAAAAGCAGGCTCCACCTAGCACATCTGGCCTGTACTTCAATCAAAAACTATCTGTAGGCTCTCTGCCTTCTGGAGAGGATGTAGCCCCTCTCCACAGGTCTGTGCTGATAGTAGAAGTCTGAAACACTCCAATCTCTGCTACTCTTTCCCAATTTTCCCTTAGGCATGTCCTATAAATTCCGTGTCCGGGCGCTGAACATCCTGGGAGAGAGTGAGCCCAGTGCGGCTTCTCGGCCATATGTTGTGTCTGGCTACAGCAACCGAGTCTACGAGCGCCCTGTGGCCGGGCCCTATATCACCTTCACAGATGCCATCAATGAGACCACCATCATGCTGAAGTGGATGGTAAGGTTTGTAGGGGGCAGAGATCTCTGACTGGGAAGGAAGCAGATGTGTGGGTACTACTCACCCAGCTGACACATCTTTCCAGGTTACCACACTGCAACCTGTCACCAGCACAGTTGAATCGGGGATCAAATAGCTCCCTGCTGCACAGGAGGACTGGGCTTGGGCCACCTAGAATTGGGGGAGGTCAGAGAGCCTAGGAAACCCTTTCTGCCTCAGTCCAACATTATACACAGGAGGAATTTCAGTGGACAGGCCTCAGGGTCTTGACCATTTTGTTCAACGAGCACAGTTCAACAATGCACGAGACAGCTGCTTGCTCTCCTAGCCAAATTCCTGGAATCCATTAGCGCCTCTGTTTGTCCTGGTAGTTCCCAGCAGATATTCCCTTCAGTCTTGCTGGGTAGCAGTCCTAAGTGCTGATAATCATTTACAGCAGTCCAGCCCAGCTGATCTTTAGGAGTGGGCAGAATCTTTTGGATCACAAGCTACAAGCTCTGATCCAAGTGTTTCCAACAGCTTAGAGTGTATTCAGAGGGACACATTGCCCTCTTCTCTCCTAGGTGCTTCTAGCCAGAAATTGGTACAGGGCAGGATGAGCACTGCTGTTCATTTAAACACAAAGAGGAGCTGATAAAATACTGGATGAAAGACAGCAAGAATACACAGAGCTGGGACAGTACTGCCTGGATGGGAGAGGAACAGGGTTGCCTTAAGAAACACAAGACCCCTGCAGTCATCGGTTCATGGCAAGATGCCGTTTGTCTGGAAGCCATGAGCCTACCAGAGTCAGGGTGAAGCTATGCTTGCCCTTATCCAGCTGAGTCACTGTTAATGAGGGTTTTTTTTCTCTGAAGCATTAGCTGTGGCTGCTGAAAGGGAGCAGAGTATTGGATGCTTAGGGTGACAGGGCCAGGCTCGTGGCTCATCCTTTACCCAAGAGAAGGGAGGTTTGACAGTATAAAATAGCACTTGAGCTTTTGGAAGGAAAACCATTACTGTGCAGTGGCAGACAGTGACAACACAGAAGATCCCCCTGCTGTGTCTTCCTTCTGTCCCATCCCATTTATCTGCACTGCTCCTCACATAGCGCGGTACGGAGTGCGCACATCTCTGCTCATTTCTGCTCTCCCTCCCATTCTCTGCAGTACATCCCAGCCAGCAACAACAACACTCCAATCCATGGTTTTTACATCTACTACCGCCCCACTGACAGTGACAACGACAGCGACTACAAGAAGGACGTGGTGGAAGGTAGGACATACTGAGAGATTGTTTGTAGCTGCCTGTTCCTCCTGGAAGGGTACACAGCTAGAAGGAGCCCTGTGCACAAAAGGCAGTGGCTGCTGCTGCCTAGAGCTGTTTCACCTAGCACTGCTGCAGAGCTGGGCAGCTGCGTGGTTCCCGAGGAAGCCAATGGCACCGTGTGTCTGTTCCCTCCCCAGGAGATCGGTACTGGCACTCCATCAGCCACCTCCAGCCTGAGACCTCCTATGACATCAAGATGCAATGCTTCAACGAGGGTGGCGAAAGCGAGTTCAGCAACGTGATGATCTGTGAAACCAAAGGTAATCAGCTTCAGGGAACTTGTGGGGGTGCAGCCCACTGCCTTGCCTGCTGGGAGCTGTCGGAGCAGAGCAAGGCAGGCACCATCCCTGTCTGACGGCATGTCATCCAAGCTCAGGCAAGGTGATTATGGAGGCAGCACTGGGGAGAGAAGAGGCATAGGTTTGCTGATGCTGTTGCTCCGCACGTGTATATATCTGTGCCATTACTCACAGATTCCATGTGCAGAGTCCATCACTGTTTCTGTCAGAATAGTTACCTTCTGTTTTCCTAAGTATCACATAGACAGTGACTGGAACCAGAATGGCTCTTTCCCTCACTGTGCTGAACTTCTGTGTTTGGTTATGAGCTGGTCCCATGTTGTCTTCCAAGCAGCTGCACCGTCAAGACAGGAACAGCATTAAGTCCAAATATGTGTTTTGGAGAAGCCATTTTCCTTTTTCCCTTTGCTTTAGCAGCCCAAGTGTCTGCCAGGTGTGTTAGCTAAGCACGGAGGACATGGTTGTACTGCAGTATGCATCAGCCTAGGAAGTCCTCTGTCATCCAGGAGCACTTGTTTAAATCCACTGTAGCAGTCTGTCCACTCCACAGCAGCACAGACATCCCTGGAGCAAGCTGCTATTCCACCTGCCATGTCTGTGTCTAATGTGATCTCCCTCTTCCCTTCACAGCTCGGAAGTCTCTTGGTCTGCCAGGTCGTCTTCCACCCTCCACAGTGGCTCCCCAGCAGCATCCCCCACTCAGTGGTGGGCACAGTGGCCTGGGGACAGGAGCCATGGTGGCCCGTTCCAGCGACTTGCCATACTTGATTGTAGGCGTTGTGCTGGGCTCTATCGTACTCCTTATCGTGGCCTTCATCCCCTTTTGCCTTTGGAGAGCCTGGTCCAAGCAGAGTAAGAGTTCTTTCTTGAGGGCTGACTTACAAGATGTGCTCTGACCTGTGGGTTAGATCTAACCCTGAGTGTAGTTGGGTCAAACACCCAAAAGGTGAGGGCTGCACATTCTGGGAAGCAGGGGGAGGGTCAGTGGAGGACAAGTCTCAAATGTCCTGTGGAACCCCGTAGAGACAAAGGCTACTGTTTGTCCCTTGTCCTACTTACCTTGCTGAGAAAGAACCCTGGGATTAGAACAGGGGAAAAGGGGCACTCCCTTTCCCTTCGTGTAGGGTCCCCTTCCACCATTTATTTCCAAGTGTGTTTTGGCTGCCAAAATAGCTGCCTGATAGCACAGCCTAACATCCCTGTTGAGCTTCAGGAACTTCAACTTCACCTCTGATTTTGGCCTCAAACTTCCTTTTTATTCCCTCTGCAGAGCAAACCATTGACATGGGCTTCCCGGGAGCTGGGCTGCTGGTATCGTCCTGCCAGTACACCATGGTGCCCCTGAGGGGCATCTCTGCTCCTCGTGCCAATGGACATCCCTATGTTAACAGGCAGCCCTACGCCAGTGGGGCACATCTGAACGGCATCTGCCCCTCTGCAGGAGTGGGGTACGCAAGCACCAGAGATTACAGTCCAGATGAAGTGCCACCGGTACGTCCACACCTGCGGGTAAAAGTTGGTTTGACATGTGCTGGAGGCCGTGGTTATAGTGAGGGGGCTTCTCCAGACAGGGCTGGCACCCTTTGCAGCATGTTGAAGCAGCAAGACTGGCTTCTTAGAATAGATTTCCCCTTTGCAGTGGAGTCTGAGACACAGGAGGAACAGCAGGGTCACCAAAGCGCTGGTGAAGGGGTGGTTTCTTGGGGTGGTGGCTCTAAGTACGGAGAAGGCGGTGAGCAAAGGCTATTCCTAGAGGAATGGTTCCTGTTTCTCCTGAGCAAAGCTCCCAGGGCCTGACAGTGTTGAGGACTCCATGTGTACACAGTAACACAGGCCAAGGCAGTGCCACAGCTGAGACTATAAATTGATTGTCATCCCCCGTGATTAAGCAGCAAGTGTGGTTTCTTTTTTTAGTGCCCAGTTCCACTGTCCTCTGTAGTGAAAGACACAATTTCATCTTTCTCTGCCTTCTGTCCTAAGAGCTTCACCAATTTTCTTCACAACTCTTGCTCTGGCTCCCATATCAGCACCCACCTCTTAATGCTGCTGTTTGGTATTGCTCTGCTGAGAATCCTTCCCTCTCCTTTCAGTCACACGAAGAGACCAATGCCTTGCTGCATGCAAGAGTGCTGCAGAACGGAAATGTCCAACAAGAATACCAACCCTCCCGGTTAGTCCTGGCTCGTGGAGAGGGAGGGTGGAACAATCCAGTGGGACCCACAAGACTACATGCTCACAAAAGCTGGCCCTCACAACACTCCCATCTATCCCAGTTCACTTGGGAAACAAATCCATGCTCCAACACTAGATCTTCTTAGTCTAAATTCTCTTGGTCTCTCATGGTATGAGGGAGAGAGTTTAATCAGATGGATGCTTTTCCTTCTCCTGCTCATAAGTGGGAGACTGGAAAGTAGGATGAGAGAAGCTAACACCTCTGCCTGGATGCTGACAAACAGCTGCCCTATAATCTGGCCAGGGTCTAATTGCAGGTGCTTTGTGTCTCACTGTTCAGCTCCCACGGTTCTGGGAGGCATCCTCCTCCTAGCTCCTGCGACACTCACTCAATGTGAAATTGGGGATACCAGGTCCCATCATGTCATTCTTATCCCACAAGTACATTCCAGTTTCTGCTCTTCCTTCCATTTAGGAATGCTCTGTGTCATTGTATTGACACAGCTGGATGAGACCTTACATAGGTTGTATCTTTGAATGAGGAAAAAATCTGTTAATAGTGCTAAACCTCTTTGTCTGCCTCCCCAGGTTGCCAAACTCAAGAACAGAAGACAGCTCTTTCCTCTACAGTCTCCCAGATGACTCCACTCACCAGCTTCTTCAGCCACAAGATGACTGTCCTCACCTTCAAGAGCACTTTGTTGGCCTCCATCATCCAGTGATGGGCAGCAAAGTGGGAGGCCCGAGCCTGGATGCTCGACGAGACCCCATCTTCCACCAAGGTCAGTGCTCTGGAAAACTCCATGCATGCTTCATCTCATCGTTCTGGGCTGATCTTGAAGGGAAATCTCACTGTGAAGCCTTTCTGATGGCTCTGTTTGTGCTTGCTTCTGAGGTACAAGGACAGTTTTAACACTGTGAAGAGCAACAGCATAGAAAGGCCATCCTAAGAGTTGGGGACTGTAAATTGCCTCAGTCAGTTTTGGAGGATACATTTCTCATTTCTTTAAAAGCTTGATCTGTATGCTGCTGAAAGGGCACATAGTCCTCCTTAATTTTGCATTTTTCAGACTGCCAATAAAACAGTAAGGTCCCTGAGAAATAATGTAAATCCATCTCCCCGGGACCTGATCCATTACCCCTGCAGTGTGGATCAAACTTGTGTGCAAGCATAGGATCAAACTTCCATGTAGCCAGGACTTTCAGAACATAGATCTTCCTCTTTGGTCAGAGTACCTATCCTCATAAAGTAGACTGTTGACTTAGAAAGCTACCCCAGTTGTCTCATTTCTGTATGCGTTGTAATCATTTCTTGCTCCTTTCCCTTTCAGGAAGCTCTTGCTGCCTAGGCCTAGTGCCAGTTGAAGAGGTAGAACGACTAGATTGCTGCCAATCCAGAGGAGATCACCATCCCCCGAATCCAGTGATCGCATCTTTGGGTCAGGACCTACCAGGACACTTAAAGAGCAGCCCACCACCACTGAGGCCCTTAGAGACTCATTCTCCCACCAGCTAGGGACCAAGCTGCCTTTTGCAAAAGACTTTAATTCTAAAGAGAAAAAGAGAATGGGTATTTATTTTTGTATAACACGACTATTTATATATTTATGCACTTGTATATAGATGTATATGTGCCTTTTATAATGCTATGGAGACAGAAAGCATCCTCAGCAAGGTCACAGGAGGGCCCAAGAAACAAGGCAGCGGGGATCCGTGGCTGTTCATCAGAGCACAAGATTGAAACAGCAGCACAAGAGATGTCGCAGGACATGGGCCCCAACGGAGCCGCCACCGCCAAGATCTAGCACCCTCCTGCAGCGAGGGCTTCACAAAAGAGAACGCTGTCAAAAAGGTCTTTTCCTCTTCCCCACAGGAAGGTTTGTCCCAGGAACACACTCCTGTGAATGGACGGGAGGAGTTATGCACTCTGCCTAATCAACTTAAACAACCTTCACATACACGCCCTCTGCAGCTGCGTATCTGTAAAGACAAACCCACATCTAAACCATCTAAAATAAAGGCTTTAGTCTTTTCTGTGGCTGGCTGTATGCTAAATCCTTGCACAGAATAAACCTGCTCTTTTTCACTTACAGATGTACAGCACGCAGGACACCTGGGGAAAGGTGACATTTTTCCTGAAGTTATAGTTTCCCAAATAGCCACCGACACAAAACTTCTTAAGGCTGAGCTCAGGAGAAGAGGGACAGCTGCTACCTGTACCAGCTAAGTGACTTAAAACTTCTCATGAGGAGCACAGGTAGAGGAATTTTCATTTATCCCCAATGCTGTGTGAGTTGGGGGAGGCAGATGAACACCCAACACTCTGCAAATTTTTTTTCCTTATTCCCCCACCCTCCATCCTCTGGTTTTCCAGTTTCAAAAGCTTTCAGCATCCAGGCCTGTGGATTAAGGGTCAGGTTTTCTCTCCTAAGGAAACAGGGGATGCTCAGCAACTTTCACAGGGACCCACTGAAAGGACCAGATGCACAGGTACCATTCATTTGGTTGTGCTGGGCCAGCAGGGGCAGTGCTTGTGCCTGGCTGGGATATGGCTTGATCCTGGCTGAACGTACACCAGAAAGAGGAGCAAAGACCTGTGGCAGAAGGCAGAGAGAGGGGAAGGGGAGCAAGACCAGCTACAGGTCATTCGATCTATTTAATTAAAAATTAGAACAAAGCCTCAGCCTGCCCGTGCACCCTCAGAACCGTTGCACTGGAAGAACCCCTCCGCTTTGGGGTTGAAGGAAGTTCCCCCAGTAAGACAGGGTAAGTGCTGTAAATGATCACCCAAATGCCAGAGGCAAAAAAGAATAAAACCTGAAAACAGACAGAGCCTGTCCCTCTCTCTCCGATCAGGCAGCTGCAGGCCAGCGGCCTTACAGGCTGACATTTGCTGTACCCTCCTCCTGCCAGGTAAATGCCATGTCCTACACGGCCATGCACTTTCCCACTTGCCTCTGCTCTGGGAAAGTCTTTGATTGGCTCCATATGCACCTGAGCCCTGCAGGCCCTGAGAAGAGAGGTTCCTTTGTCTTTCTCCAAACAAAGAGCCCTTCCCTTGACTCTAACTTAGATCAGCTAGCAGAGAAGGGCCGTAGCTGGTCAGCCAACAACAGCGCGCACCCTTAAGGCAAACCTCTTTGACCATTTTTGAGAACACAGGTACCAAAGCTGTATTTGCCCACATGAAATTCTCATGTCCAGCCTTCAACAGCCACTCTTCTGAAGCACAGACATACACACGTTCACCTGCACGCACAGGGCATCTGCCCACTGCAGATCTCTGCAGTGCACTGATAACAGCATTTCCTGGTTGTATTTCCTTTTCTTTATTCCATATCTATCACTACAGTCGTATTTTGATAGGGGAAACAAATACAACCCTTTACAACTAAACCCTTGCATAGCCAAAGCAATTAATTTCACACTCCCAGGTGTAAGTACTGCCACAGTTAACCATGTCTGTTTTTTAAGGGACAGTTGGACTGTTAGTTACCCTTTCTGGTGTAGGAACAGGGAAAGATTCAGTTGGTGTCTCAGAATCCTGTGGTGATGAAGGTTGACGGAAGTGGAAACCCTCTTTCCTGCTAAGGAGAGCAAGTTCTTCTCCTAAACACCCATCTCTTCTGCGTAGAAGACTGATTCCTTCTCTTAGGAGGGTTGTGTCGTGAGCCAGGTGCTTGAGCCGTGACTGCAGCCTGGCCTTCTCTTTCATGTCACTAGTTCGGGTGCCCTGAAATTCTACTCCCTGTAAGGACAGTAAAAAAATAGCTCCTGTAAAACATGGAAGAATGAATGGAGTGATGGAAATTTATGTCAAATGGCAAAGTGAAACTTTCCAAGAGGCAGGACAGCTTCATGACTTCTCTGCTCCTCATCCAGACCTATTTGAAAGCAAGAGTGAGGGACCACTTAGGCTGTCACAGGTGGCTGCCTTATTCCCCAATACAGAGCACAGAGAACAACTATTCACTTGGCTGTTTCCATATAACAAAGGAAAAATTTTTGACTTGTCGCACCACCGTTTTTAATTAGAATTAAGATGAGATTGCAGCAGGATGTGAGACCAGAGAGCTGGTAAGGGCCAGATGATCCCTTACTGAGTTCTGAACAGTCCCAAACTTGCATGCAGTACAGCATCTAAAAGGCTTACCAGCAGATGGTTCTTTGGTGAAGATAGCTTAGATTCAAGTTCCTGCTTTTCAAGGTAAAACTGGTTCAGCTGTTGCAGTTTGCTGGTGTTTTCCTTTGTCAGCTTCATCAGCTGCTGCTGCAGGTCTAAGATTCTCCCCTAGAAAGACAGAAAATGTTGAGCTTGGGTGAGAGAGGACAAAAAGTGTGATGTGGGGAAGAAATGCCAAGCACAGCGTGTCACAGAAGAGAGGTTAACAACAGACTGATCCTGCATACACCACCTGAACACACAATACCTTCACTCTCATCTGTCATCATCATCATTCTATGGGTTTTTTTTAATCTTGCCTAAGTAGGTAAAGCAGTTAGGCTAAAGAGTGGGAGAGAGAAAGCTGTTAGGTGTATAGTACTTCCCTGTGTGCCCTTCTGTAAGGGCAGCCTAAGTGTGTTGCCTGCTTGTCCACAGCAGCTGAGCCTCATGGCCACCCCCACAGATAAAGACATGAACTTCTCAGACTTCATGGACTAGGACAGCATCATAGAATCACAGAGTGGTTTGGGTTGGAAGGGACCTTAAAAGATCATCCAACCTGCCCATGGCAGGGACACCTCCCACTAGAGCAGGTTGCTCAGAGCCCCATCCAGCTTGGTCTTAAACACATCCAATAATGGAGCATCCACAACTTCCCTGGCCAACCTGTTCCAGTGTCTCACCACCCTCCAAGGCATTAACCAGGGCTGCCCTGTAGTCAAACAGCTTGTCATCAAAGGTGGTGGAAGGAGACAGTATGTGCCAAATGCCAGCTGCAAAACCAAAGGAAAGCACTCAGGAAGAACTTCACTTAAGGACTAAAGCAGAAGGATGCATTTGAGTAAAGTGAAACAAAAAGATCATCGGCTACATCCATGAGAAAACAGGAGGTAGCAATGCTGCATCAGAGGTAGGAATGATGATGGGAAATGGGAGCTGGACATAATGGTCTTGTAAAGACAAGTGAGGAAAAAAAACCCAAACATGAGCATGTTTACAAAAGGCTTTGGTGCAATAATTCAGCCCCAGGGAAATAAAGCCTGAAGAGATCATCATAAAGCTTGTGTCCTCTTCCTTTTCTTGCTCCTTACCTGCCACTTTTTGAGCTCTTGGGAATGCACATATTCTTTCTCCATTATTTGCACTTTCAGCTCTTCCACGCGTATGTTTACAGAGTGTGCTTGAACTGCTTCAAAATCAACCAGCCGGCCAAACTTCTTCATCATCAGATCATTGCACTTCTCTTCCAGTTCTAACAGAAGGGACATGGCATAAATGGCAGCACTGTCTTTCACTGGTCATTAAGAATTTCTGCCTTAACCCCAGCTTTTTGTCTGCACTTGCTGGCATTTGCTCTGTAATAAATAATTCATACACAACCACACAGAGCGCACAATTGAATATTGCTGTTTGTCCTTGCCCAGGACCATGTCTGTGTGGCCACTAAGCCACACTCTAAGCCAGCCCTAGCAAGCCGCTCCCACACCACGAACTATACAGGGCCTCTGCAACTTTGGTGATGCTAGACACACCTTTGGGTTTGGTCCTTGGGAGAGTGTTTTGAGTAAAGCTTGTTTCATCTGTCTTATGTTACACAGAGGAGAAAATTGCCAAAAAAAGTTTATGTAGCTTTGAGGAAAGTATACTTTCCTGGCAGTTCTGGTTTACAGCCAGAAATAGCAGTCGTGTGTCCTGACTTCAAGTGTCTTGTCTCAGTCAACTCTCCCTATACGAAGTTCCCAGACTATTTCACACAGCCTAATGACTCTACAGTGCTAGAGAACTGCCAGTACTTCATCAAAACAGTCCACTTGATCTGCTTATCCTGTTTTATTTTCTACAGTAACCAGCTGTGACATCTGTGTGAGTGTAAAGATAGACATCTGGTGAGTTACCCACACCCAGTGAGGGGGACAGACTAAGCATTAGTATGCTCTGCTGTTCAGTCTCTGTTACTCACGTCGAATCTTTAGCTCCATCTCCTTTTTGCCCCGGACAAGCTGCTTGTGTTGCTTCTGGGCCTTCTTATAGATCTCTCTTTGCATTATCTTTTCATTACGTAGATCCACAATTCTTTTCTGCAGCTTCTCTAAAGACTGGCTGGTAAATACCAAAGCCTGGGAGAAGTCACTGGGCATCTCCCCATTAACCAAGTACTCCACCTGCAAGAAACAGCCAAAAGCAGGGCTGACTTCACTTATTAAGGTTGCTGGTGATCTCTGGATAAGAAATGTGTGAGCTTTAGAGAACTAACGAATGAGGTCATAGTGAGCCTGGGCACAACTCACGTTTTGGGCCAGGGAATCACTACCACTCAGCAAAGCTTAGAGACTACTCAGAGCCATGATGACTGCCTACATATAAAGCTGTCTAACATTCTATGGCATGTGGAACAAAAGGAAAGCAAGGGACTCCCTGCCAACTATACTTTTGAATGATCTGGGAGCTGCAGGATTGTGAAGTCAGGCCTTAAGACTCTTCTGTCTTTATTACTAACCTTGTAATGGAGGTAGATAGAACAAATGGAGAGAGATGAACTTGCCTCAGAAGTATATAAACTAAAATAGGCAGAGGCCTATCTTCTCTCTCTGAGGACAAGATTCAGCCCAGAGGAAAATAACAGTATTGTCTTGAGTTTTCCACTTCATTTTCTACTTACCATCCCTGTGCTAACAGCTGTGTAGATGAATGCATTGCACCCAATCCAGCATTATTGAATCAGGAAAAAACCACAACAATTTCAATAGTTTGCAGGCTTTTTTCGCCTGTTTTTTTTTAAGGTGTTTTTTTTCCCCAGGAGAATATCAGTAAGAAGAGACCTTAAGGAAAATCCAATCCCAAACTTATAAAACACTTGAAGACAATGCACATTTCAGCAATGGGATAACCTGCCTACATCTTTTCTGTCAGTATAGGAGAAGAACAAAAAAAAATAGAGGAAATAGCAGCATGAAGTTCAATTAATGGCCCTTTACTGCCAGGTGACTGTGGTGAATCAGGAACTAAGGGCCCCAAAGAACAGTAACACCATTGTTTAAATGCACATAGGCCATTCTGCACCTGCAGATGCACACCATCTTGAATTACCTGATGGAGTTTCAAAGGCACAGCTACATATAGCTCATTCAGTCTCTGCTGCTTTTCCCATTGAAAGGTCTCCAGTTCCTTGTTTGCAGTTTCCAGACTGTTTTCCACTACTTTTGCCTGCAGAAATACCAATTGTGAACAAATAAAAATCCTATAGTACTCAAATACATAAGACAGCAAGGTTTAATATCAAGAGCTCCTGATCCAAAGGGAAAGAAGTATAGGAAAAAAAATATTATTTCCCCCCCCCACATACTATGATAGATGAGTTTCACAGGCAAACAGGAGGCTCATCTACACACTCGAGCAAGATTCTACCCTGAATACCTCCATACACATGTATACTCATAAATGCCTCCTTAGTAGAGAAGCTCTGTACGTACTGAGAGACAGTTGCTTTGTTTAGTGTCTAAAACACTTCTAGATCTACAGACCCTACAAGATATTTTTTTATTGTGTTATGCCTGGAAATACTTATTGATTCTGCGTGAGAAAGGAACAATTCAAACTCAAATGTCAAACCCCAGGGTGAATATGTGGCAGCTGGCACTTAGAAAAGCCTTTAAAAACCAAACCAAAAATGTTGTAAGTTAAGCATATTTGATGGAACATTTTTGAGACACAATAAAAGCAAGACTTGCATAATGTTATTTTGGCAGAACTCTCTCTCTATCCTGGATAACCCTTCAAATTAAGATATTTTTGAATTAATAAAAATCAAATGTCTTGATGAATGCAGGAGCTCAAAAAAGCTAAAAGGAAAACTCGCAACAAGAGAGTTTATTCAGTGATAACTATGACAAAAAGCAAAAGAAAATAACAAAAAGGAAAAGAAATAGATGGAGGAATAGCATTTTTATGCACTTATTTTAACCTGCATTTGTGTTAGGATAGGTATTCTTTAATGTCTCCACCCCTATACACATGCAGAGAGGACAGGACAGGCTACACCAGGTGTTCCATCTGAACCAGAGAAAGCAGTTTCAGCTGCTGCACGATGGTTAGACAGCTGGGAAGGAAATGGACCTAAAACCCGGATCGAGCCCCATAGCACCTTGATTTACCCTTTTCAGGAGGATAGGTGACCCACACTGAGCAGCCTCCTGCCTCTGTGCCACCACAGATATCTCTACCCAAACTGAGGCCTCTCACAGCATTAGGACTTCATTTTTAAATCTTAGCCAAAATCACCAACACATTATTTTCATTGTAATGGAGCCAGCCACTGCTTGCTGAGAAGAAAACACTGTAATACCTTTCTTGCCAAGGCATTATATTTCTTTCTGATGTTAGCAGCAACTTTCTTCTCCTCTGTTAAAGCTTTCTCAATGTCTAACCGCTTCTGCCGGAGCTGGATGGTGTTTCGGAAGAGTGCTTCACTGCAGTCTGAGGAAACAGTTAAAGAATAGCTTAGTTTCATTGTGACTACACTATAGTTACAGGCTTGAGCTCTCAGCTTTTCCTACTGTGAAAACTGCCCAGCACTGCCCATGCTCTTGGTTCCACAGAGCTTTCTCAAACATAAACCACATGGGCCGCATTCTTCCATGAGGGGGTGAATGTCTTGGATGGATCTTTTTTCTTTACATGAAGTCAAGATGGTTTGTTTCCAGAAGCAAGACTAAATGCATCAAAGCCAATATTAAAGACAAGTGCTCAAAAGTTAGCTTTCTAAGCTTTGCAGTCCCAGTAATTAATACACGTTACAGTAAAATCTTCAATTCTGTGAACATGTAGTTGTTTATCCATAGCACCTTTCACTATAAATGATGAACTTGCTGCAGGGATCATAGAATCATTTAGGTTGGAAAAGACCTTTAAGATCATCAAGTCCAACCATAACTCATTTATAGCTCTATTTGTAAACAAAGCTGTGCTTCACAGGACCTGTTTCATTTGTTTCACAGTAAGGAAGATCTGTGAGTTTCTATCTAACTCAGTGATTTCAGTCATACTAATCAAGTGCATAATTATGCCTAAATCAGTGGGCATATTAAAAGGAAAAAAAAAAAAAGTTCTATAAAGGCAAAGAAAATGAGACATTAAAAGACAAATATGGAGCAGCTAATGCAACATGTGATTTCTCTATTAAATTAGTAATTTGGACTTTCTAAGCAAAAAGTAAAAAACCGTAATTTCTTCCCAACATTTAATTGAAAATGGAGATAAATGAGGAGTTAATCAAAAATTCAATTTGTGGAAAAGATGTTAAAATCCAATTTAAAAAAAAAAAAAGATTGATAATGGTAATTTGTTAGTACATTCTAACTGAAAATAAAGCAGTGTTGTCACATGGTCATTAACATACCACTCAAAGATTTTTTAAAAAACAAACACCTTAAACCAGTTAAACTCTTACAAAAGAAAAGAGGGGGGTGGGAAGTTGCTTGCCTTTGTGACTGAATGAATGAATGAATGAATAGGATTTTAGCAAGTAAAGCTCCAAACTTTCCAGATACCCTCAAGAGAGCAGCCTAGCAACAGGCAATTGCAGCGTAAATCCACGAGGTGGTAACAAAGAGCTGAACTCAACAGCACGGCAGGGTCCCCGCAGAACTTCCCTGGACAGGGATCCAGCAAGGCCAGGCAGGTTTCCAGAGAGCAGCAACGGCCTTGATCCAGCTCTGTTTCTGAGAGGAGCCTTTTCTCTCCAGAAAACGGCTACGAAATGGTGAATGGTTCTTTACACAAAATAATTAATTCTTAGTGCAGGTTTGGGTTGGGTTTTTTTTTCCCAAATTTTTAATTAGAGTAAGTACCCTACACCACCAGCAGTTTTGTTACCTTTGCTGAGATTCCCTGTGGAGAAATGTGGCACTGGGGAGGGGTGCACACATTCTGGCCCTTAATGGCATTAATATGCAGGGAATAATGAAAAATTCCACCTTTTCTTTTTAAACACACAATATTGCTCCTAAAGCTAAACGAGTAGTCAATCCAAAGAAATGATGGCTTAGGTACCTTTTGGGCAAACAGAGTCATCAAAGATTTCATCTTCAGATCCAGAATTTTCTTCAACAATCCCCAAGCTGGACTCTTCATCACTCTCCTCTTCATTCTCTTCTTCATCTGGAAGAAAAGGACAGTACTGCTGACTTGTAGAACCCCCCCCAGATCCATGATCTGTGTATTATGGCAACGTGCTGGTGAACACAACCCCAGTAATCCATGAAAGCTCATCCTGGTCACAAGCGAATCCAGGCATCTTATGCCTAGTGCATTGATCTGATCATTTCACAGAAAGAAAGAAAAAAAAAAGGGGGGGGGGGGGGGGGGAGAAAAAAAAAAAAGGGGGAAAGAGACCACCTAATGAGGCAAAAGACACGGGCACAAAACACCAGTTACGTGTTGGAGCCTCCCTTCAATGT
>WTSP01010187.1:23745-62107 GCA_025331215.1 Actenoides lindsayi
AAGGCACCTCCACAACCCCTCTGGGCAGCCTGTGCCAGTGCTCGGTCACTCCTACAGTGAAGCAGTTTTTCCTCAGGTGGGGGTGGAACTTTCTGTGTTTCACTTTGCTCCTGATGCAGTGAACAAGCAACAATAGATGGGTAGTTGTATAGTAGGGACATCCTGTGAAATACATAACCTTGTAGCTAGTGTTTATCTCTAGGAACAGGGCAACAAGATGTGTTGAGGCACCTGAGCATGCTGAGCAGACAAGAACTGGCAAAAACAAGGATTCTCAGCTTTAAGTCACTAAAACAACACAGTGATGAAGAAGAGAAGATGAAGTACATGTCCACCAGAGGTCATGGAAGACCAGCGAGGGAAGAAAAGACCCTAACTCTAATTTTATTATGCATGCTCGGACTATGGAAATGGATTGTAGGAACTCATTAGTGTAAGACTGCCCTTTCTAAGAAACAGAATGAATCTGTATGTTTAGTCTGCATATAAACTATGTACCCAGCTTGTATTGGTGTGCACATTTGGAGGAGTGATCCCCTGTGCGTCCGATGCAGCAAAATAAAGAGTGCCTGCTTAATAACTTCGGTTATTGAGTTTTTCACTGCATCACTTCCTTTACCTCTCGTCCTATCATAGGGCACCACTGAAAATAGAATGGCTATAGGTGGCTTGACACCCACCCTTCAGATATTTGTACACATTAATACGATCCCCTCTCAGCCTTCTCTTTTCCGGGCTAAACAGTCTCAGGGCTCTCAGTCTTTCCTCATAAGAGAGATGTTCCAGTCCCTTCATCATCCTTGTAGCCTCTGATGGACTTTCTCTAGTATTTCCCTGTCCCTCTTGAACTGGGGAGACCAGAACTGAACACAATACTCCAGATGTGGTCTCACCAGGGCAGAGTAGAGGGGGAGGAGAACCTCCCTCAACCTGCTGGATGCACTCTTCTTTATGCTGCTGGATCAGTGCTAAAATGAAGCAAAAAGATGCCACCATTTGCTTTATAGCTTGCTTTTGTTTCAAGCCGTGCATTAGTGGTACTGTTAAACACAGAGCTCATAGCCTGCTTACTTGCACAGCCTCCTGCTCACTGATGAGGGTGTTAACACGCCCCTGGAGAAGGTTCTCATGTTTCTCAAGGTTCTTCAGGATAAGCAGCTCTTCATACCACGTGATGTAGCGCAAGTCAGCACTTTTCATCTGCACATCCAGCTTCAGCTTTCTGTGCCGCAGAAAGCGAAGTTCAGCATCAAAGTTGATCACCAGTGTGTTGATCTGGAGCATACCAGAATGTTGAATGAGGAACCCAGAAAGTATTAGGGGTGGAGCTAAACATGTAAAGCTAAAGAAAGGAGCAGAAGGGAAAAATTCTCTCTGCCAAATCAACAACTCACCCATGCTATTTGCTACAGATTATGGAAGTGCTTAGAAAGACAGTTAACCCCAAATGTGTCCTTGTTCTGAGCACAATAGTAAAAGAATCACCAGGGCTTCACAGGAGTGTTTCACTGAGTTCCACTCTACCCCAGAAGTATTTTACTCTTCAGAGAATGCTTTACAGTACCGTGAAGTAGTTCATGTAACAATCCCAGATGCAGCAACCAATACATTTTCTTCCTTGACAGACTTCTTTCAGAATGCCTGCAAGCTCTTCCCTTCAACATTTATAGTTAAATCAGTACCAGCAGCTGACAATATTAACTTACATATATAAATAAAAGACCACCATGTATATGTACACACATATAAACTTATGTGATGGTCACAGCAGCATTTGGATGTTCTCTCAAAACCTTCATACACATGAACACAAGGATGTCCATGTTGGGGTAAACCAAAAGAGTCAATGGCCAATAGCAGAAGTTAGAGAAAAGACAGTAAGAAACAGAGCAAACAAGTGAACAGCAGCACACCTCTGGCACACTTCTCTCTCTACCCTCCTGAATTCTGACTTAGAGACATCCTGAGCTTGAAGCTGTATGGTTGTGTTCAACAGCTTTGAATGAGTTTTTCTTCTAGGCTTTATCAAATTGTAGCTTCTCCCACACCCTAAGCTTAGTTATTGCTAGATAGGAAAACCATTTCCACCTGCATGTTTCAAGCTTTCTACATGACCCTTTCATTTGATCTCTCTCCTTTTAAGAGATTATTCCCACTGTCCTTTTCTATGCTATGCATATTTTATCACCTCTGCTATAACCCTTTCAGTTGCCCCTTTTCCAGGCCAAAGTTGCTTTACCTATTTAGATGTGCCTTTTAAAGAACCTTTTCTAGGACTAAACATTTTGGCTACTCTCTATTGTACCTTCTCTAATTCTACAAAATAACTTCTGAAACCAAAGGGTTGAGACCACAGTTATTTAAGAGCTGAGAACATCATGAATCTACAAAGATGTAATGATGTTCCATTTTTCCTCCTTGTCATTTTTCAAGTAATTTCTAACATTTTTACTTGTCTTTTTCTGGCCACTAATCTCATTGTTTCATAGAACAAGCAATAAGAAATCTGAGATGTGTTTTTCAAGTGAGAAGTCAGCACACAGGTCACAGAGATTTATACTGATTTACACTGTAAATTTGCACCAGACAGCATTTTTCTGAACTTCAGAAAAGCAAGAGTAGCTACTCAGCAATCCTGAGAGAGAAGGGGTTTTGGCTTTACTTCTGATGCACTGAGATCATTCAATCTGACAAAGAAAATTATTTATTTCCTACCTTTTTAATCAAGGTCTCCTGCAAATACAGATTTTTTATCTTCTCCCTCTTTAAAATTTCCAGTTCCACTTCTGTTGGCTCTGCATTCTCCATTTCAAAAACCTTTTGCTGTTCTGTGACCAGAGATGATGCTGTTTTCATCAGCTGTGCACCTGCAGCCTGTGCCATGGGGTCAATCTCTATAATGGAAGGAGCTCGAAGAAACTCATGTTTTAAAGCACCAGATGAGGGAGACCCTTCCGATTGTTCCTGGAGTTTTGCCTTGGCCTCTTGTTCCTCCTTGAACTTCAAAAGGATGTCACTGTCATACTCAAATTTTTTTTCAGGAACCTCATCTGGGTGTAACTGAGGTATCAGGGGAAGAGGGAGACATTCTGATAAATCCAAGGCTGTCTGTATGGATTTCAATTCTTGCACTATACACTTGATTTCGTCAATAATAGAAACCTTGAGATCCCGCAAAGACAGGATCTCTTTGTTCATATCCACTTTCCTCCTATGGATCTGCAAAGGAAAAACAGCTTTAGTAGATTCCCCAGGAACACTTACATAGCATGTAGTCTTCCCCAACACAGAGAATGGTTAAGAAGCTTGTCATACTGACTTTCCTTCTTTCCACACTAGCTTTGCTTTCTGTACCATCTCCGCACATTAGCATTTTTTAACAGCTGTCTTTCTCTCAGTGGTTTTTCAATCTTTGGAACCACCTCTCTTCCTCTCCTTCACAGAAAAATAGCAAAGGTGTAAGAAGGGAAACAAGGCTTCCCCGTTATCTAAGTTCCTGACTTGAGAGTTTCTTGACACGAGCTGCTGAAGCAGTGCAGAAAGCAGACAGAGGCTGTGAAAATAAGCTGTGGGTTGTAGAGGAGTAATTATTTGGGCTGTCTCTCATTAAACACAGCATATCTGTTACAGGTCTAAGCTTTACTATACCTCCCTCTTTTCAGGCATATAAGACAATACACTAACAACAACAAAAAAAAGATTTCTTTTAGTATTTTGAAAAGCAAGCTTCCATCCCCCAGACAAAAGAAGCACAGCTGAGAGGACCTTTACTGTACACACTACCAAATGCAGAGCTGTACAGAAATCCAGACTGCTTTGACACAGCCATTGAAACAAAGCCTCTGTCTCACGTAACCTCAGAGATACTGAAGCATTCCTCCACAAATGTAGGTTCTGGAAGGCAGATGAAAACCTTGTCTTTTATATGTGATGGTGATGCCGAAATCACAGCTACTGCAGGTGGTTAGTGGGGAAACAAAGTTCTGAAATTTCAAACTATAGTAGACAGTGGTATTAAAAGCAAGAAAGTACCATTCTATCAGATGCTTTGGGATTTCATACAAGCCACTAGATGTCCAAAACAAATTCTCTCCACACCTTCCAGCAATCCATAGTCCCAAAGCCAACTGAGAAAACTTTGGCATCAGCTGAATATTTTTTCTCCAACTCAAGATAAAGATTCGCTAACCTGAAAAGTGACACTTCAGAGTTGGGAACAGCCACGTGCAGCAAAACCTATTTGTAACAACTTGTTTGCATCTTGCTTGGCCTGTGGGCAGACCTCAGTAACAATTCTATATTCAGAATTCATGAACAATAATTGTGTTCAGCAACATTAATTGTCTGGGGCAAAGTGTACCCTCAGCAAGTCTGCTGATAATGCAAAACTGGGAGGAGTCACTGGTACACCAGAGGGTTGCACTGGTATCCCTCAGGGCAGCGGGGGAGATGGGCTGACAGCAACCTCATCAAGTTCAACAAGTGGAAGTGCAAAGTCATGTATCTGGGGAGGAACGACCAACCCCACGCACCAGAACATGCTGGTATATTTTGCAGAAAAGAACCTGGGTGCCTTGGTGGACACCAAATTAAACATGAAGCAGTAATGTGCCTTTGTGGCAAAGAGAGCTGACGTTATCCTGGCCTGCGCTAGGGAAAGCTGCCACAGGTTGAGAGAGGTGACCCCTCCTCAGCAGTGGTGAGGTCACATCTGGAGTGCTGTGCCCAGTTCTGGACCCCTCAATACAAGAGAGAGATGGCACTACTGGAGACAGTCCAGTGAAGGGTTGCTAGGATGATGGAGCACCTCTCCTTTGAGAAAAGTCTAAGAGATCTGGGACTGTTTGGCCTGGAGAGAGGAAGGCTCGTGGAGGGGGAAGAGGAGAATCTCATCAATGTATATAAATACCTGAAGGGAGGGTGCAAGGAGGATGGAGCCAGGCTCTTTTCAGTGGTGCCCAGTGACTGGCAAGAGGAGATGGACACAAACTGAAACACAGGAGGTTTCCTCTGAACCAAGGGTGACCAAGCACTGGCACAGATTGCCCAGTGAGGCTGTGTGGTCTCCATCCTTGGAGATATTAAAAAACCATCTGGACACAGTCCTAGGCAACCTGTAGAAGGTTTAGACTAGATTACCAACAGAACTGTCTCCCATCTTCCATCATTCTGTGATTCTGTGATAAGGAGATGCTGTATTAATTTACTCTTTTCACATGAAATAATAAACATGACCTAATATTGATATATTTGGCTGAAACTTCTCTGATCTTTATAAAATAAAAAACCCACTATACACCAGCCACCTGAAGTAACTGGAATTCTTCATCTGTATAAACCTGGAATTTACAACAAGAACTATTCCTTTTGTTTATATTGGCTTGTCCTACTGAGTTAGGTTAATCACTGGGTATCTGGTAACATCAGCACTACAGTGAAGTAATGGAGCCCCAGCATGAGATTAAAATGATCCAACAAATCCCCTGAGACTGAAGCATTCCTTCTGCAATGCTTAGACCTCACTGTTAAAGTGACCCAGCCTAGAGGGTGCCTGAGATTAGGCAACCACCTCATGAGGAGAAGACTGGAGAAGATTCAGAGCCATGGAAAGTATAATTTACACTCTGACAGGCAAAGATTAACCATGCAGTGAAGAGGCTCGTCTGTCAGTAAGCAGGGCAAGAAATAAGCCTGCCTTATCAAAAAGCAACTAGACAGCTCCAAGTTCAATAGATACATTATTTCTTCGTTGTTCTTTTAGCTATAGAAATTTGTCACTCTTTTGCAGGCCAGCCAAATAAAATGAAAAACAGTTCCTACGAGAAGAAGGATAGGGGGAAAGAAGTTACAAGCAAAGCAGAAAAGATATTGCAGAACATTGGAGCTTCATGCCTCTTTGTGATTAAAAGACAAGTGGCAGCTGTAGGAGTTGTATCACACAAAGGTGGCTCCAAAAGACTTGGTTTCTCAGGAAGATTCCAATGCTTCATAACAGAAGCAGTGACTGCCAAAGTGCAAATATGGAGAGAAATACTAGAAATACCTGTCATTGCTCACATCTGGTTTTGTAAAGGTATTTCATGGCAGGGGTTATTTATCTCAGTGTTTTAAGGAAAGCATACAGTTACTAGGTGTTAAGACTTTTTGAAGAATTCAAAAAGACAGATGTTCCCGCTGAAGGACTAGAAAAGGTAAATTTTCTTTCTTGTTTAAAAAGAGGCAGCTGTGAGTAATCCTGGGTTGATTCAGGTCTGAGTTTGGCAAAGCACTAACAGCTCATGAGAGAAAGGCTGATTTGTAACTAAAACTGACTCAATACAGTCTGTCCTTCAAGGCCTTTTCCTACACCCACTTCGATTTCCTTCCAAAAAATTTCTTCAGCGACAAATACACTATCCTTTCTCCCTCAAAAAGGGGGAAAGATACACATCAATGAATCTGTTTACATACCAACACTTCCAGGGATGTGAGCTGCATCATCTTCTTCTCAGTGTTCACATCCTTGTGTTCAGGGACTCTGTAGTTAGTAGCAGTCTTCAGCTTATAATATCCAATATTTTCCTGTGCTGCTTTGATGTCCTCAATGTCTTTAGGGTTCTCATAGTCATCACTAGGTTTGCTTTTGTATCTGGTAGGTACAAAATAAAGCTGAACTTTAAAACAGAAAGCATACAGATGAACAAATGGAGTCATTGCACACCTGATCTGTGCCGGAAGGTATGGGAGGTGAGTTAGGGATCAAGAATCACACATCTCTTTCAGAAAAGAAAATCTTCTTTTGGAAGGATATCCTTTCACATTTGAATGAAAACATCAGATTAATTCCTCCCCTCTCCTCCCCCAGAAACTCTTATAACATAGGTCTGTCATGAGACAGGTTAAATCTTTACACTCAGACTGAATTCTGGGTTTAATGAGTACATGCTGCTCTCATTCTTGGGGAGGCGTGTGTCAACACTCCACCAACCTGCAGCACACAATACCCGACCCTACTCTATACTGTTAAACACTAAATAACCTTAAAAACCTTGTAACCTGAATCTACATTGGCCCCATTCCCCGTCATTCATCTCATAATGAAGAACTTCTGTACTTCCATGAGCACTCAAAGATATTCTTGCCTCTCAAGATAAAGACCACCATGGAGCATGAAAGTATATCACAAACACTCACATACTGGCTGTGATGTTAGTACAACTGACCCAACCCAGCTGCTACAGCATCTGCTCTATGTGGTGCTGGCAGGGTTGACTGTAATGGTCTAGGTGTCCCTCAGTCATCTAGACACTATCTGACTATGTATGAAGATACATGAAAACTCAACTACTTTAATTACAACCATTAGGAATATAAAAGAAATAGAGAGATTATAGTGCCATATGACAGCTAAATAGCGTTACTCAACCTCAGACAAGAAGCAGATCTAAAAGGGTACAGAGTCCAGTTCAAGACTCACAGTTCATCCCACTCTGCCTTCCTCTTCATGATCTTAGCTTTAACCTTGTCAGATTTCTCAACACTTCTTTTGATTTGCTCATGTTTTCTTTCTATATAATGCGTCGTCGGCTTTCGGACCTCTGACATCTTCAGCTTTTCAGCCTCCTCCTCCTCCTTGAAAACTCTGGCATCTGAACCAAAAAATAACCACGTGAAGATGTAAATATCTTGCAGCACAGTGCAGTCCCAACTACTGGGAACCCCATGGGATGGTCCCTGTAGAGCTGGTGTCAATCAGTACAGAATCATAGAATCATCTAGGTTGGAAAAGACCTTCAAGATCATTGACTCCAACTCTTAACCCTACTCTGCAAGGCCACTGCTAAACCATGTCCTTAAGCACCATATCTAGATGATTTTTAAACATGGCCAGGTATCGTGGTATAGTTCCAGTGTAGTGGATGTTTTGAACATATTTGCACCCTTTGAACTGACTCTTAGTCACATTCTACCCACGGGGTTGACAGAAAATCGCTGACATTTAAACACAGAAAACCATGTGTATTACTATGTATATAGGTACTGAAAAAACGTATCACAGTTCTATTTCTTTACCTGTACCTAAAGAAATTATAATTTCTTTAGCTTGGACTAAGGAAAGCAAACTGAGATGAAAGACAGAAACTGTATTACTAGTAAGATTTAAATGGTCATCATTAGCTCTCTGTGCATACGCCTTGTCTCTGTGACGATCTGCCTTTCTTCTGGTTGTTTCCATGCCTGTTTATCCTCATAGCATTTCTCAGACATTGCTAGAAGTCTGTAGGTGGAAATCTGATGATTGCTTCGAATAGCATGAACAACAACAGTGTCAAATTCCAGTGAGTCCCGAAACCTGAAAAGCCAAATTAGACAAAACTGTCTGATGTCAGTAGGCACAACCTACCATTTTGTTTTGACCAAAAGGACATGAATAATGTAGTTTACTTATTGCACATACAATCATTACATGTAAATTCACAAGTCGGTAAGTATCAGCATGATGACATCTGATGCTATCTATTGACTTTTATTCAATCTAGGAATGGAGATACTCAAGAATAAACGTATTAAGACTTCTCCCAGGATTGAAACTTTTACCGGGTTCTTCATGAAGATATCTTTCTTCTTCCATTAAGTACTGATTATAAACATGTTCATTCAAGTCTTTTTCCAGTCACACACTATGTGCCTAAGGTGGTTTTGTTATTGTGTACTTATTTTTAGGAACTAATCTTTTACTATATACTTAGATTTAAGAAAACCAACCTAAAATGAACCTTGTAATTAAACTTCTGTTCTTGAGAGAGTTCATAACTTTAACCTGTGTAGGGAACATTGTCTTAACAATGACACTAAAATATCTGACAGACATGCAACATGCTTGAAAAACAGGGGTTCATTTCACAGGTAGTTCTTCAAAGTTTCAGTGAGATTTCTTGGTTCTTACTGAACTTACTGGCAAAAATCCAGGCAAAGAGTCTCAAAACATGACCCTGATTTTATTCATATAGAAGTGAATCAGAACAAAGCTACTTCCTTGATTAGAATATCTAATTTTTTACCAAAGATTCAAAAGAAGTAAGTATACTCAAATATCAGTATATACTCTTGTGTATGTTCCAAGTAAAATAAGAACAGAATCATACCAGAACAGAAGAAATATTAATTATATGAGGGGGAAAAAAAAAAAATTTAAAAAATTCACATTCTTTTTTCTTGCGGCAGATACAAGTTCATGAATTATAGGTTTCATGTAAGGTCAGAGGGAGAAGTAAAAGAAAAGTGGTACTTACTGATTTTGTAGTTTCTGCAGTCCAATCAAGTGTCTCTCATGCTCCCAAGCCAGCTCCTTTTGCACTAACTGGATTCTCTGTGCTGTCTGCCTATTCAGATCCTCAAATATCCTACGGTCCATCTCGTACTGCTGCAGAAAGACAGAAACTCCAGCATCTCATTATCTTAGGACATAAAAATTACATTTTTGCCCATGTGCATACACATCAACACAATCCTTTATTTCAGGAGCTATTCAGATCTCCACAGAGAACCACATTTTTCTCACATGATTTTTAAATAGCACAAGTCATCATCTGTGATTCAGAAGTCCCAGCAAATTATATATTCATAGAATTACCTTAATCCAAAGGGTTGGACATCTTTGGCCCCAACACATCAGGTAGCAACATTTTAGAAGAAAGTGCCTCTAAAGGTAAATGACCCTTATAAAAAACAGTTGTACCTCTCTGTGCAGCTGCATATGCTTGGGCAACTCCTGATTCTTTTCAAGAAGAAAAGCAAACTCATGCCTCAGTGCAATTAGCTCCTCTCTTTTCTTGTTTTTTCTTTCTTCAGCTTCCTTCATTATCCGTTCATACTCCTTTTTCTGCTTGACTTCTTCAATGCTGAAAATTCATGAAAAAGGCAGTGGTGTTATCTCGGCAGAAGAAAGATTACAGTTTCTGTTAGCTTTTAGATTTTCTTGACAGCCTTAAACTCCCAGTGAACTCAGTGCCTCTAAAGGCAACTTAGAAAAGAATCATCTTTCTGTATATTTGTACAGTCATAACATCACAGGGCTATGACCTTGACTTTATGTTGTCTCTGTAGGCTTTGGTTAAGTAAGCCTAAGAGTACCATATTTGAATTACTGCCACAGAAAAGTAAATTAAATGGAGGGAAAGGCGGAAAAAACCTTTGTGTGTAACAAGGAAATTTATCAAGTTTCCAGGTGATCAACTTCTCCCTCCACTTAGCAGGCAAAAAGAATGATGTGGTCTGAAGAAAGAGCTACCACAACTTGAAAATGTCTTTCATCACTATCCAAGCATCTCTTACTTGTAGGCATTGGGATCCTCAATGTCTTCAGTAGCCTTCTCCTTCTCAAGACCACTCTAGAATAAAAAAAATTGTATCACCTTTAAACAAGCAATAATAGTTTTAACAGACAATAAAGCTTTTACAAACATTAAGACAGAGCTCCCATTGCCTCTCACAAAGCCTTCATGAACAATATTGCTATACAGGCCTTAATATATCAGGTTTTAATGTTTCAAGAAGAAAAAGCAATTAAGTTGGTTTACATGTAAAAGAACTAATGAAGCATAGTTCTTAGGAACAGAGAACATAAATGCTATATCCTACCCATCAATATTAACCCTTACATCACATCATTACTTGTCCTAACTTCACTCTGTCCCATAACATCCTTGGTTCTCTACCCCTCAAACCAAATTTTCTTGTCTCCCCTCACTGCCATGTTGACAAGAGACAACATATCCTGGAATAATTCCAAGTTACATGTGTAATTAATCTGGTTTGCTTCTGCTGACTGCATAATGAGTTCACAATTATTAGCTGTGAAGAATGACAGATGGATGGACACTGCAGTTGCACAAGCCTCATTACCCTAGGCAATCATGTTCCAAAAAAAGAGGGGGCCTATCACCCTACAGTGAATACAGTCGTACTAAATTGATCTGTAATTTAACTCAGTTAGTTTCAGATAATTTGTATTTGATTCCTTAAGAATCCCATTAAGTTTAATGAGGATGGAATTTTTAAAATCTTCCACGTGACTTAAAACTAGAATAGATAATGAAGATATGCTTTGATAAGGGAAAAACTATTAGGATGGTCATTAAGTAATGTTGCTAGCCTGAACAATAGGAATTGATCATAAAGATCTCTATATAGAGCTACTTACATACTCAAAATGAGAAAACTGTATATATGCTTTATAATTGGATATTAATCACTACTTGTAATACTGGAGGTAGCACGGCTCTGATATGATTGGACAGGTTCCAATCATTCATGTAGTTTAAGAAATTTTGAGTCTATTCTCAGTGCTATATATTCTTGTGATACTGGTGAAGAATTCCAATGACTCATGAACAATTTAACTAAATGACCAATACCAAAATTTCCTCTCTGTCTCCCTCATCAAGCATCTTTCAAAATGTCATTACCAACTAATATTAAAAATATTTAAAAGTTTAATTTGTTTTATGTTGATCCTTTCAAGATTTTAAACTGTACTGAATGTATATCTACTCAAAAGTTCCTTGTGCATGATATCACTTCTTTACTTAACAGGTCTCACTGTTCCTTTCAAGTTATATTTTAATTCAGATAATCAAGAGACTTTTAAACATGGGGACTGGGAAAGTTGACAGTGGGGTGTTGACGCCTCTCTCCTCTTGTGTATTATCAGTAGAACTGTTATTAGGCACTAGTGTCATCTGTTCAAACAAACTAAAGGTGATGAGCTCTACAGTGATTACAGGACACTTGTAAAATCATTACTGCTAATGTTCAAGAGTGAAAGAGCAACAGGATCAGAATCATGCTGTGCTATTTTGCAAAGTTAAAAAATCCAACTTGTGCAGTGTATATGAATGGTACTAGACTCACTAAGAAACATCTAGTGTTCTCCAATGCTATTTCCAGAATCCCCAACCAGAGCAGAATCATATTTTGCTGGAATTAAATCCAAGACAGGTATTAAGTATGAAAAATCCTTGTGATTCTTTCATTCTAGGAACGTGCATGATTACAACTTGGAGTGTAGTAGAATACTACATATGAACCACACATACTAAGTTTATTTGAAGAAAACCACAAGACATTGAGAAAGAACAATGCAGTCACAGTGCCTATTTATTAGGGAATGTTTTGCAAGAGCTGTTCTTCCAAATTGTGTGGGACACCTCAGCTTTTGAAATGGAAGATCTATGATGGCATTTTGCCCATCTGCAGTAGTTTCATAGTACACAGGCCTAATTCAGTGAAAGAGGACACCAGCTTACCCTAGGAGATGGGATTTTGGCTTTTAGCTCTTTGTGAATATCCTCTGGAGAAAAGATGTTGAAAGTAAAAATGTTTCCATCTCCGCCACAGGTAATCAGAAACCTATCATCATAACTAGAACAGATCCCCTGGATCTGGCCATAATCATTGTCATGTACGTTGAAGGACCAGTATTCCTTCAGGGTATTCGCTGAGAGCTTTTTGTCTTGGAGAGGATAAACACGCAGTGCACCATTCTGCATCCCACAGAACATCAGTAACCTGCTGGTACTGTCAAATAAGCAACAAGAAACAGTAAGAATAGCAGGCAACTTGTAACAAGTCAAGCCACAGCTCAACATACAATACTTGAAAAAAACTTAATAGATGTAGCTTTCCCAAGTTTGTAAGCTGGAAGAAAAGTATTTGGACCATTTAAAGTATGTGTAATACTACTACACCTTTTTTTTTTTTTTTTTTTCCAGCTAACTGGCTGCTCAGGAATGTTCCAACACTTGCTGTGCATCATTGAACTAGTCTCAGCCTTCATTTGGGCAGGGTAGCAGATGCCAAGTTCAGAGCTAGAACAGCAGATTTCCTTCCCTGCTCTCCATTTAGTTTGAATAGTGGTGAATGCAGCCATCTGTAGATTAAAGCCTGAACTAAACCTGACTCCTTAGAAGCAGAACAGGCCTAGCCTTACAGGCAACCTAATATTGGGTGTCCAAAAATAATTACCATTTTCATTCTTACAGTTCACAGAATGTCCTGAGAAGCCTGTATTCTTTACACAAGTGGGAGGGACTGGTCCCTCCATGTTCTCCTTAAAGGCTAATTGTGTCTTCTCTTTGCTAACTATGAAAAAGAACTGCTGTTCTGTTGATCATGTTTTGTAGATACTTCTAATAGTTCTCCAGCAGCTCTACAATCTAGGATGTTTACGAGTCTTTATCAGTACATAATTAGAAATCAGATGTTTTCAATTATTCTGTCACAGCACCCAACGGTGTCCATAAGGAATTTTAAGTGAAACTCAGTGCCAGGAAATCCAGAGAGAGTTCCTGCATACTGGAGCTGAGGCACAATTAAAAAGGGACAAAGCAGTGTACCCTCCTCCCTTCCAAGTTCAATTTCACCAAGCTTTATCACAAAGCTATCTGCTACACTACAATACTTTACCAGAACAAGATTTGGCAAATGGGATTGTTGTCAGTGTCCTCCATAGGAATCACTTCAAAAGGTTCATCTTTCCTGTTTTCAGGGTCATCTTGGTGATCATGTGAGAATTCACAGTGATAGAGGAACCCTGAGTCATATCCACCCTGAAGCAGAGAAGGACCATGAAGAAACAATTACAAAAGAACATTTTCGGAATAATTCTTCCTTTCTTAAGCATCTATGATAGATTTGAAAATTCTACCTCCAAACATCTAGAGATCCTATTTATCCACAGAGAAAAATCTATCATGATCACTGCCATTACAAGCAATCCTACCAATATGTTAAGATTATACCTGCTGCTTGTGAGGGAACAGCCTAGTCTTTGCGCCCATCCGGACACCACCAAGAAGCATACCTATTGGAAATCTACTTAACAATCTGAACTGGAGTGACACTACTAGTTTACTTCACAAAGACCACTGAAACTATTGAGTGTAAAGGGAATTCCACATCCTAGAGATGGCAAGTTTCAAATAATCAGTTTTCTAAGGCACCAAGATGTGAAGGGAATGTTGCCACATCTTGCAATCCCATCAATATGAAGTAAAAAAATTATTTACCAAGGAAAGCCAAAATTTTCCTGGTGCTGAATAAAACCCACAGAGGATGGGACTGGGCTCCTCTGGTACGTAGAGAGGTGGCAATGGCTCTTCTTCGGGTTCCTCTTCAGGTTCTTCTTCTTCTATCTCTTTTCCCATCTCCTGTTGCTGCTTTATCCATTCAAGCTTTGCTTTCTTGTTCCCCTGCTTTTTTTTTTCTCTCAGGGAGGTCTCCTCTTCCAGCTATTGCATGGAAAGAAACACAGACAACATGAAACCAAGGCACTCCACACATTACTGACTGAAGGAGTCTCATAAACGAAATCCAAGGTGGTCCTGGCATTATATATACAGAACATCTAAAGAAATCTCCTTTCCATCATCTAAGCAAGGATGAACCAGACTTCATGGGAGTCTCCAGTGGAATGTCCTCATTTCCCTCCTCCAAAGTATTTTAACTCCTTTGAAACAACAACTTGTAATTTCTAATGTTGAAACTCAGACACTAATGGACTCTACCTGGCCTTCCCCTTCAAGAACCTTAGCAAAAATCCTATAATGCAATATAGAAACTATAAATCTTTTTGGGTAGTTTTGTCCTCTGGCACACAAAACCCAAGAAATTCCCCCACAGGAGAGCTGTTTACCTTGATTCGGGATTTAATACTATAAAAATGGAAGTACTGGATCGTCAGGTTTTTTATCTGATAGGTGGACACTGTATCATGTTCCTCACGGAGAGGGGCAGGGACCTGGAGAGCAAAGCCATTCTCACAAAGGATGAGCAATGTGCTCTTCACCTGTACAAAACCACAGAAAATACAAGCATAGGGCAGATGTACACACAGAATTGCGAGAACTGGGAAAAAGTTAGTCAGAAGATGCACAGGCACAAAGCCAAGCTCCAGCCAGGAGGCATTAACTCTGTGCTCTTATTTAAATGGACACTTTTAAGTGGACATCAGAAATCAGTGAGCTTCTTTTATACTCTGTATGTTAGGCACAGCCAAGGAATTAAGAAGTTCTTGTCATATACAAAACAGCTATCATTCTGACACTGTCTAGCTTGGAAGCAGCATGATGACATTTTTGGAGTTTGGATAACTGGATCTGACCCAAAAGTTAGGAGCTGAGGTTTTGTGTTGATAATTTCTTGAAAGTTCATATATTCCTACTTTAATAAATCCCCTATATCTTAAAGACAGGGATTGGAATCTTGCCAAATGCTATTTAGCTTTGAGTTTGTTTGTTCTTTGCTGGTACCTGCCAGGTCCTTTAAAATGCAAAGTCAGGAAGAATAGATAAGGTAAGGGTAACAGTTATATAGTGTTTTGAGATTTTAAAAAGGCAAATCTGTACTTAGTTTCAATTTTTTAAAGTGATCTAGATAATAGAAGAAGATTTGTTTTGTCCAATCCATCACTAAAAATGCGCAAAGAGGGCGTATCAGATTTGCTATGGAAACCTTAACTCGAAATGATATGGTTCTTTCATCTATAAAACCTCACCTTTACAAATGCATTCATTAAATGTATAGTATATAATCACCAAGGTGTTGGGGTTTTTTTAAGAGAAAAAAAATAGTGTAACACTCAGATGCTTGTACTATGTTAAGTAAGTGTTCATATCTAGCTGTGGAGACCTGATACCAGTAGACAAAATTACTCAGAGATAATCTAACATATCAAAGAGATAATGGGCGCTTTTTTAGTAAGTAGGATTACCTTGCCCTCAAGGAAAAGACTCAAAATGTAACTGTCAGATCAAGATCTGTCATTCTGCAGTAAGGTAAGAGTTCATACCAGCAAGAATTCTTTTGTCAGCACAGTTTTTAATAGCTCTCATGAACAAGCAATAATAGCTACGTTTTGCCACTGTGCACCAGTATAACATGCCTTGCTGGCCACTTTGTCAGTGTCTAAATATAATGAACAGTGTCCCTTCCAAATAAGAATACTGAACTGATCAAAATTTCAGATGTTACTCTAACCTTACCTCGCTTATGAATTCCAAAAAGCACCCAAAAGCTTTCTTAATGTGGCCTGAAAGCCTTGCAAAAGCCCATCTTAATATGGGCAAGAGGCACAGGCAATAATGCTCAAATAACTCTTTTATCAAAGAAGACTTAAGACCTTATCTGTCACGCTGAAGCAGGACGAAGAACAAAGTAGCAAAACATCTTTTTTTCTTGTCCCTAGACAATATGGCTAGGGTCATGGATCTTCACCTGTTTTCACTGGAAGTTCTTTTCAAGGTGACATTTTAACATTGTAGTGAAGGAAAGAGAACAAACATCCATGACTCACATGAGAAGGTGGAGACCACTGTAATGCCTGCACAGGCCCGGGGACATGTATGAATCCAATTGGCTCATATTCATCTTCAACAGCAAAAAAGAAAACAGTTTTGTCTTTACTCTGAGAAAAAAAAAATAAATCCAAAGATGATGACTGAATCAAAGCTGACAATAAATGTGAAAGATGAAGTACTTCAACATAAACTTGAAATGTTTCATGGCTCAACAAGGAGATGTACAAGTGCCTTAGAATTTAGACTGGATTTCCATTGTGGTTACAGGGAGCGAATAAAAATCCTGCCCACCTTGCTCCAAGGCCCTGAGTGCAACCACAGAATCAAAGAACTTCCTAGATTGAAAAAGACCATTAAGAGTCCAGTCATGAACCTAACACTGACAAAACCTCAACTAAACCACCTCCCTAATACTACACAACTCTTAAATACCTCCAGGAATGGGGACTCAACCACTTCACTGAGCAAGCCATTCCAGTGCCTGATAACCCATGCACTAAAGAAATTCTTCCTAATATCCAATCTAAACTTCCCTTGGTACAACATAAGGCCATTCCCTCTTGTTATATCACTTGCTGTTTGGTTAAACAGACTGACCCCCACCTCTCTACAACCTCCTTTCAGGTAGTTGTAGAGAGCAAGAAGATGTCCCCTCAGCCTCCTTTTCTCAAGGCTAAACAACTCCAGTTCCCTCAGCCGCTCCTCGTAAGACCTGATCTCTAGACTCTTCACCAGCTTCATCGACCTTCTTTGGACATGCTCTAGTACCTCAGTGTCCTTCTTGTAATAAGTGGCCCAAAGTAAACACAGTATTTGAGATGTGGCCTCATCAGTGCTGAGTACAGGGCGGAAATCACTTCCCTAGCCCTGCTGGCCACACTATTTCTGATACAAGTCAGGATGCTGTTGGCCTTCTTGCCACCTGGGCACAGCACTGGCTCATATTCAGCTGGCTATCAGTCAACACCCCCAGGTCCCTTTCTGCTGAGCAGTTTTCCAGCCACTCTTCCCCAAGCCTGTAGCACTGCTGGGAGTTGTGGCCAAAGTGCAGAACCCAGCACCTGCCCTTATTGAAACTCATACAATTGGCCTTGATTCGCTGATCCAGTCAGTCTAGATCCCTCTCCAGAGCCTCCCTACCTTCAAGCAGATCGACACTTCCACTCAGCTTGGTGTCATCTGCAAACTTGCTGAGGGTGCCCTAGATCACCTTATCCAGATCATCGATAAAGATATTAAACAGGACCAGCCCCAGCACTGAGCCCTGGGGATCACCACTCGTGACCTGCCACCAACTGGATTTAACTCCATTTACCACCATTCTCTGGGCCCACCAGTCCCGCCAGTTTTTCACCCAGCAAAGTGTACATGCATCCAGGGTATGAGGCCACAGCCCTTAATTGCCCCAGTAGGCCTCACCTAGCATCCCCAGCCATGTGCCTTCTGCCCACTACCCAAGGAGATCCTTTAAAGCTCAGGCCCTGATTTTTCAGATAAGACAGCACAGGCTGATTTCTCCAGATAACAAGAAAATCCAGAACTGGTGCACAACATGATGCATGGCCGCTTCAGTCCTTCATGAAGGGAAATACATGGCAATTCAGCTCAAGGAACATGTAACTGCAAATGCACTGATCATGGCTAAAGGATGGCTTTCACCAAGAGACTAAATTGACTGGAAACCATCTCAAAGACTAGCAGGCACACTGACAAGCCAATTGGTCGATTTAAGGCCAAGCAGTGCTGGGTAGCAGCCAAAGTGCTGCCAAGGTGGTTTATGAACAGAATTGCTTTTACTAATTCCAAGATACCACTAAACTAATTCCAAAATGAACCAAATCCATCTTCAAAGGGGATTACAAAATTCACATTAAACAGTCCAGTAATTCACAAAATGAATTGTATGAATTGCACGGTTGCTTTCCTTCAGAAAACAAACGTGAGTGCAAACTGGTAACTTCTCTTCCCCCAGCACTGCAGAGAACTACAAGAAGTGATCAACAGCAGTAACAGAAGTATGACCGTGTTGTCAGTAATCAAACTTTACCTTATCTCTTTAAGTAATCTCTACATTTGTGGATTAATAAAAATAAACAAAAGAAGTGATACATACCCCTGTGGCAAGCACGTCTCCATTTCCTTCATATGCCAAGGCTGTAACTGCAGAAGCATGAGGTTTGAAAGCTTGTTTCAGATTTATCTCTGCTTTCTCTGCATTGGTCTGTCCTGCAAGAACGGGCAATCCTTTGGGATCATAAACTTCAATTATGCGGACAACACCATCTTCAAACCCCACAGCAATTACACCTCCGTTAGGATTTACCTTTGAGTGGAAGAATGAAGGGAAAATAAATAAATAAATAACAACCTGAGGACTTAGAATAGGTATAAAACATGCTCAGGCGTTAACCTGTAACTCATCTTACATGGAAGTGTGGCTAAAGAAGAATGTTTCATACATGAAAAATGTTATTTTTTTCTTTCTAATATGCTACCATAAAGGGAGGGGAGGACTGGGGGTTATCTTTTGGTTTGGACTGGGGGCAATTTTTTTACTGATAACATGCCACTGAGACTGAAAATGTTAACGAGGACATGGTTGTAGCATCTGATGAAAAGGTAATTCACACTGATATACAAACAGCAGTAGCTTCATCTTAAGGAGAAGAGGTGGAACTCAAAAAAATGAATTATTATATTACCCTGAGTATAATACTGGGCGTCAAATGTAGGTATTATTTTTGAAGAGGTGAGGGCACGGTCTTGGATCATGTAAAGTACAGTTGTCAAGAGGGAGAGCTACTCGAGATGGAAAGAGGAGGCAATGGAGTTTTTCCCATAGGCCTTGTAGGTAAGCCAATTGCTAACAATGCAGACAGGCTTGAATTGTGAGAGAGAAGAATTAGCAAAAACCAGACAGCGTTTTAACTGGACTTGCAGAGTCAGCTGATATTAACCATACATGGTAGTGTCTTGAGATTTACAAGTTGAGTCAACTCCAGGCATGGCACAGATAATATTAATGCACACCAGAAATGAGACCAGAAGAATTGCTGTGTCAAGAGATAGGAGTGAATGGATAAGCTCTGTGAGCAATTGGCAAAAGTACAATTTTAGGTATGAAAAATTGTATTGTTCAGAAGGGAGCTAGGGGTAATTCTCTTCCTGTTACCTGGGGAGATAAGCCTGTGATGTCTCATCTTAAAAAGCCCCTTTGTAATAAGCAGGTGTAGAATAGGATTGCTCAGTAAATGACCAAAACAAGTCACTTGTGAACCTCAAACTTATGGTTCTGCATTTGACTCCATTAATTCCCTATCTTTCCTCTACTAGGGAACCAGCACTCCAGATGTGGCCTCCCCAGTGCTGAGTAAAGAGGAAGGATCACCTCCCTCAACCAGCTGGTAACACCCTTCCTAATGCAGGCCAGGATGCTGTTGGACTACTTTGGATGCATTGATGACTTGTAGTCAGCTTGGTGTCCCCCAGGTTCCCAAGATACTTCTCTGCAGAGCTGCTTTCCAGGTGGTAGGCCCCCATCTTGTACTGGTGCCTAGGGTTATTCCTACCCAGATGGAGGACTTTGCATTTTGCATTGTTGAATTTCATGAGATTCTCCTCAGTTCAATTCTCCAGCCTGTCCAGATCCTCTTGACTGACAGCACAACTTTCTAGAGTATCAGCCACTCCTCGTAGCTTTGTAACATCTGCAAGCTTGCTGAGGGTGCATGTAAGTTTGTACATGGAGAGGTTCCAATGTCCAGGTAATTAATGAAGAATATTGATGGCCAAATGACCCCTAGGGTACACTGACAGACCTTTGCCTCTAACTGGTCTTTGTGCTGCTGATCACCCCCCGCTAGGGCCCAGACATTCAGGCAGTTTTAACTCCATGTCACTGTTCACTTACCTAATCTGTATGTTGCTAGCCTGCCTATGTGGATATTATGGTATATAGGACCTTCAAAGTATGTTCGATGAAATGTTCTTAGATAGATATCACAGATTTTCAAATACATTTGAGTACCTTAAACTATGTTTAAATATCTAACAGGATTTTCAATGCAGCTGAACAGGCTAAATTCCCTTGATTTTTCAGATTGTGTTTAGTACCAACTTTTGTAAAACTGAACTGAATTGTTTTTGTAATGCTTACAATTCCTTGTGGCAGTCAGCTTACCTATTCAATGTGTAAGTCTTCACCTAACAGCATCCCTGAGAATCTGTATGGCCAGAATTATAGTTAAAAGACCACTGCCCCAGTGTTACCCTTGCCTTAGAAATTCAAGTAAACACTTTCCTCCATAAATTTGCTTATCATTAACCCACCAGGCTTGCTATGTTTCCTCAAGAACAAAACTAGACACTATTTTAATTAAAATTAGCAAATATGCCTAAAAGTGATAGACTCCACACTCCACAAATGATCAGTCCTGGCAACATTTTTTTATGATTTATCTCCAAATGTTTGTGGATTGTCTGGGCTGTCATTTCTAAAACGTGTTAACTAACTCATGCTAATTGACAATTACTGTGCGTGGGTTAAATAGAAGCTGTTAGACTATAAACTAAGACTGCTTTCTGGGACTGCACACTGAGATCAGATTTTAAAATCTCAGGAAGACAAAATAGGATACTTGATAATCCACAGTAAAGTCAAACTGTACACATACTATACGCACACATACTACTCCACAATCTTACATTTACATACTGCAGTAAATTCTGTGATGGCCTAACAGTGACTTCTTTAAGGTTTTGTATGGCAAGCAATTTTATTGGTGCTGGCAGGCTCCTAGGCCCCTTAGGAATTTTTGTTAACATGCTAGCAAAAACTCACAACACTAGGTGCCCACGCCAGTGCTGTTCCTCCTTGCTTAAACTTAATTTCACCCAGTTGACGGTTGCTGATGAAATCATAGATACGCACTGACCCTGTGTGGAAAAGAGACAGTAAGAGTTATTTCTTGCAACCTCACTTACATTTTAAGATTTATGGAGAAAATTTCTTTGAATTAACATCTGGATAGACTGTTATTAATTTTTCTCTTTGAGTATCAAACACCTGCCTGGAAAGAAACGACTAATGGTTACTGAGTACCACAGCTAGCATGGCGGTCATGAACAAAACATAGGCTTTCTTCACTCTAATTTATACACTCCCAATAGTTGTCAGGGTGGAGAGGCGTAATAAGAAGTCCCACGATGACCACCATGTGCAATTTTCAAGTAATCATAGAACTGTGGCATACTGCAAGAAAAATCTGTACTGACAACATAGGAAAACATGATAGGCTACTACTTGGGATTGCCTAGGGAGGAAAATATTTAAATGAATGAAAATGGGAGATTGTCCAAAGAAAAGCCAATTTCACCAGAGGTGAAATTAACAGATTTGTAGACACACATATTGGTCTGCATAAAATTCCATTCCAGCTGGCATATATCTCAAGTGTCATTTGCTCAACTGGTAGGAGTTTGTCTTCAGGCTAGAGGAGCATGTACATTGTGTAACACAGACAAATGACAAGATACTGCTGACAAGAATTGAATTAAAGACCTTGTAGCATTTTTTTTGAGAAGTGTAAATGAAATTGTTAATGTTCTGGCCAGTGGTTCTTTCAAAGCATGATAAAGCTAAGTGTGAGAGGCCTAAACTGCAATACCTATAAAAGTTAAATAAAGGTATCTCTAATTACATTAGCTGTTGTTGAGAGCATGATAGCTATTGCCTTTTCTAAGAAAGCCACAAATATTAATGTTCACAAAGACTTACATAATGCTAAAGATGTATGCAATTCCTGACAAAACAAATCCCAGCACTTATCAATTTAAAGCCTTGGATACAAGTGCTGTTAATCAAACCAAATGTCTCATCTTTTTAGCTGTTCCTTCAGAATGAACAGAAGTTACACATTTTCCCATTAAAAACTTCTTTTGCTAAAATCCCAGGCTTTTAAGTTGAAGCAGTCTTAATGTATTATTTCAAAACATTGATGATTTCTCTTAACTGTTAAAAGAACTGATCCCAGAAACAACAGTTGTCTGTAAAGTGACTTCTAAAGAGCAAATATACAACTTTAGTTCAAAAGAGGATAGTTCCAAACCAAACATCATTGCTCTTCAAGAACAATAATTACAGTGGTATGAGAGGAAAGAAGTAGTGTACTTACGGTCAAGAGCAGTAGTGGCCATAAGGTATGTAATGGGAGAGACACTCATGGCCTCAATCCTTCCAGAGTGAAAGGTGCACAGGCATTCTGGATGATGGCTCTGCAGTGCAAAACAGAACAACAGAAATTGTGCTACATTCTGGAGCTGCACATACAAGTTATTACCAGCCATGCCTACAACAAACCTGAAAAATGGACAGTGAGAGGGGTTGAGAACTGGTTAAACAATAGAATTCAGAGGGGCATGATCACTGGCACAGAGTCCAGTTGACAACCTGTAACTAGCAGTGTTCCCCAGCAGTCAGTACTGGGTACAGTGTTATTCAACATCTTCATCAATGACCTGGAAGAAGGGATAGAGTGCACCCTCAGCAAGTTTGCTGATGATACAAAACCGGGAGGAGATCATGAGCAACATTAGTGTAGGAACATTAAGTTTTCATTAAGTTTAAAATTCCATCATATTCTATGTGAAAACAAAGGGGAATGTCTTTAAGTGGTTTCAAGCTTAGAATTAGTATTTTTAAGAAAGAGCTTTTGCTCTGAAGGCAAAGAATGCTCTCAAGCCTACAGCCTATGCTGCCTGGGAAATCATTTCATCATCCAAGGAATTCTAGGGTTATCTATATGGTTTTTACATTAGTTTTTTATAGTATATTTTGTACCTCTTTTATTTACCATAAAATTCTTGGAACATTATTTTACCTGTTGCCACAGAACTTTATTCCACTCGAAGGGATTGCTTCCATTTACTTTAACGTGTTTGAGAGCAAAAATGAAATGCCTCCATTTTAACTGTGTCATCTATTTCTCCATGAGAAATATCTCCAGCAGTAACTTGTGAAGTGCATTTCATCGCCTCCTTGTTTTTCCCAGTCCTTTATGTCATTTAGAGGCGACACTAAAGATTGTTTCAAACACCTATCTAGATAGAATATATCAACACTCCTTGAACTCATTTACTGCATCATGTAACTTTTATTACCAGTTTATGAGATAAAACTCCTTTCAGGCAACTTGAATTTCACAGCCAAAAATTCAGGAATCAAAAAGCAAGTTATTTTTTGTAATCCTGCACAATCATTATAATCAATAACATTATGAAAATACTTTTTTAAAAAAATAGTATCTATTTCAATGCTAAAATTTTCAACTGTGCAGCTTCCTAGAACACAATCTTCATTGCAGATGCATCTAGTGTAGTTAAAGGAAGTGATTGCAAGGAATTGAAGAAATCAGAATAAAGGAACAAAGAACAAACTCACCTTATTTGAAAAAGACAAATCCAGCTTCCAGATTGCTCCATTAGTATCCTGAAAAAGAAAAACCAAAACATGTAACTTGAATATTTTCAAACTCAGTTTGGAAATTAAACTGCCTGTGGTGACTCCTTTAAAATTCCTTCATGATCAGCATTGTGAAACTGAAATGACTGCATGTGGTGATGTTGCTCCTTTGAGTCCTGTCCATCAGTCCAGAATAACAGAACTTGGACAATACCTTTTGACATTCTCTTAGGCAGTTCTGGCTCTGGAAGCCAGAGTCTCACATGTTATTATACACTAAAAATATAGCTAAGCACAGTTCAGTCAGAAGGGAACTATAAAAATAATCTAGTCCAACTGCCTGACCAATTCAGGGCTGACCAAAAGTGAAAGCATATTATTAAGGGCATTGTCCAAATGCCTCCTAAACACTGACAGGCTCAGGACATCGACCACCTCTCTAGGAAGCCTGTTCCAGCAGTTGAGAGAAGAAGATATTATATATACACTTTTTCAGGAAAACATTGAATCCTACCAAAAAAAACACATACTGATTTGTAATGGACTCCTGCTGTTACTTAACACCATCTGCTTCATTCTGTCTCCATAGAGATGTATATACTTCAGTGTATCTTACCTGAGCGTACCAAACGGGCTGACCATGGTCATGAACTTTTGATATGAAACTCAGACTGACGTTCCTGCCAACCTGAAGTTCATTCATAGGCTCCACTTCTAGTAACCCTGTGTCACCCACAGAATCCGCAGCATCGATTGTCTCAAAGTTCCACACCTTCATGGCATTGGAACCATTAAATGAAAAAAAAGTGTGTTTTTATAAGGCCAGGTTATGTTTTCATATATGATTAATATGGAAATTCAAAATTATAATAAACCAGGGGATGTAGATTCTACAGATAGTGTATGAAGCCTGCCATACCTGCCTCGTTGCTTTGAATGTAACCTACAATAGTGACAATCAGCAACTACTACATTTGGGTGCAATGCAAAGTGTATGTAAAATCTCTCTGTCCAGTCCTGAAATAACAGTAGCTTAAACTCACCAGCCCTGTCACCAGCAGAGCTATACATGGCAGCCTCAGAACTATAGAGAGTAAATTTTATCTGCCTGCCTCTCAGCACTGCTCATACTGAGGCAGCACAGAAGAAAGAATGGGAAATCTAACACATAGGTGTTCTAGTCTGTGGAATAAGGACAAGACATCAGTTGGAACCCTTACAACCAAGTGAATTTTCCTAATAGGATAATAGCAATTTATAAAACACAAACTCCAGGGTACTTGAAACCCTTCACTGTCTATGACAGTCAGCTTTCCATTAGTCATCTGGGTCTTCCACACATCAGCAGAAGACAGATCGTGTCTTCTCTTAAAGAGCAGGCAAATAAGATTGCAAAAACCTATGTAATTGACAGGTGAGATCTGAAACTGGTGGTATGGATAAGAAAAACTTTTTGACCTGAATTTGTATAATTACATGTCAGCTTCAGGATGCTTTCTCTTTTAATTGTTCCTCTATTTCAGTATATGTATCTCTGAGATGCTAGTTAATTTCTGTCCTTATCATAATCTGAGCTTGCAAATACTCAGAAAATTAATTTCAAATATTGCTGTAGTTTATCCTTTGAAATAATGCAAAACGTATTAATAGGCCTGAAAATTATACAGATTAACCAAAACTACAAATGAAAAAAACATTAGAATGCAGGCAAGAAAGCTGTTAGACAATCACTGAAAATTATTTTGATTTACTAAAGTAAAAGATTTTTTATTTACTATATTAAGCAGAGAACATTTCATGAACACTATCATTCAAAACACACACACTGTGGAGATGTGCTCCTATTCTGTTTGTTCTAAAAAATTTATTCTCAGAAAGGAAGTGCACTGCAAAATTGCCTCCATAAATAAGCCCTGGTAAGGAAAATATGTAACATTTACCTGCTGATGACAAATTTGCTCACGTGAAGGCAGAGCAGAAGAAAAACTCACCCGAATGAAGCCATCTTTTCCAACAGTGACAAGTTCTCCTTCATCCAGAACTAACTGGCTGACAGGGCCACTGTGACAGGGCTTGTATCCAGCTCGACAGAGCTCTACTTTAATGAGGCCCCCTTCCCAAAGCAGCAAGTTGCCCCACTCGGTCCCGGAGATCACCTTCAATGCAAATGAAAGTAAGCACATGAGCACCTGCATTTAACCATGCAGAAATACTGGGAAGAATCTGGTTAACATTTGTGGCTTCTATCCACAAATGCATTAAATCAATAGCCATGTACAGATATTTGCAAAAGAAGGTGTAAAGGGTGAGAAGGATTCAACTTTTTAGAGATGTGACATAATTTCCATGCACTGAAATGGTTAAAGAATAGGGCTAATTCTTTCTATGTCTTTACAGTAACATTTTCACTACCCCATTAGAGCAGCCTCAGCACTAAGCTAACAGAGATCTTTTGTCTGGAAATTACAATACTAACTGCACTTTTCAATTATTACAATGCAAGCAAGGTTTTGGGGGAAATTAATGTCAATATTAGTTTATCCGAGCAGTGCATTGAGGGTGTAATTCAAATCGCTTTGAACTAAATAGTAACTCTCCAACTTATTCAGTAGACTTTGGATCAAAACCTGAGAGGGAACATAAAACCCATTTAACTTTTTTCTTACTGACCTTCCCATCAGGCAGCTCCACATAACCTATGATGTCAGTCACTGCTGTTTTTCCAAACCTGCCCAAAGCTCCTTGTAACTTGAGACCAGTGAATGTGAGAGCCATCTTCCAGAACCTGAGTGTAGAAAAAACATCTCTCTGATACACGATTTCCTAAACACACTCTTCAGTCCCTCTCGGGTACTGTAATAATATCTGAGATTTTATATATTATATTATATTTATATTGTAAAAATAACCAAGAGGGGTGCCTCTGAGAGAAGTCCTGTTCATTTATTATTCTTTTTCACAGGAAACCTTGTGTTTTTCTTTTTAAAATGAGATAAAGCTTTGTAATTAGACAAACATTTCCCTCTAGAACCCCTGTGAAAAAGCTAGGAAAAGGATTTGGAATGGGCAGAATGAGGGTTAAACTACTATTTAAAATTAGTAAGCATAAAATGCATAGCTAAATCTTTCCAGCTACAACCAGTACACATAGTTAGGGATCTCTGTTTCACTCTTGCTGTCTTCAGTATATGACTCTTAACTTTGTAAATCCAGTGGACTAAGATCTTCTCTGAATTTCATTCAAGTACTCCCATGGCCTATAAAATCTCACTGAGCAGAAGGTTTTATTACAGATCTCCATAGCTATTTCTAGTTGATCATTATATTTTTAGCGGTATAAAACATAAATTTAAATTACTGCATTATAGAAAAATTAACATCTACTGCAATTAGAGATGTTCACTGTGTCTGCAGAAGACATTACATTTAAGACAGGTGTTGGAAAATGGAATGTGAGGCCATATTTGGGTGAAAGATCATGTTTATCTTGTTATAAAAACTATGCCAGAGGTTATTCATAGTATTTTAGCTCAAAATAAAGTTTATAAGAGATTTTCTTTTGTCAGATTTCCATAAATTATGTATTCTAAACAACATTTGTTCTGGGACTAAATAAACCATGTGCTATTTCAGACCCACCCTGCAACAAAACTATAGAGCAAATCTGAGATTTTGACCTGATTCCTCTGTTAAAATTCAAAGCAAGTTTAGAGGTGTTATAATTTTAAAGGTATCATTTCTATTACAATAGCATCCAAGTCATATCTTAAGTCTCTGCTGTATTAACATTTAACACCAGATAAATACAGAATGCAAAGCTAATCCCTGTCCCAAAGATCTTAAACTTGTGATAGGTTTTTTTTCTACAAAAGGGTCCATGAACTTACCAAAGAAGGGAGTGTATGGAAGCATATCTTTTGTAAGGCTTCCTTGCAGGCTTTAGGTGGTATCAAATGGTTTCTGATCCATGACTTGGCAACCAGTTCTAAAGTCTGCCCAAACAGCAGATGAGTTTAAGAAATCAAAGGTAGAAAGCCCAGAAGGCACAGGAGGCATACATGCTATGTTACCAGCTAAAAGACATGCATATATAAATATTTTTTTATTAATTCTCCTCAGTGCTTGTTGAAATTACAAGAATGGGGCTGGTGGTACTGACATTCTACAGTCAAGCACAGCACAGCAAAGGTGCTAAAAGACCTGGCTGACTGGCTGAAGGACTTGAACTTTCTCATTTCTGTAATTGTAATGGCCAGGTAAAATAGCATTCCTTATCGGTCCATGTTTGCTCATGATATATTCTTGATAGTCATCTTCTACATATTATGACTTTGGAGGTGATATGTATTAGTCCTAATCAGTAAACCTACCTGATGTGTCCTACTCCAGATGTAGTTAGTTGATCTTCATTATCAGGAGAAAATGTGACCTTATAAACATCCTGTGAAAAAGCTTTTGACCTCAATACAATCTTTTCTTGTTTCCAGTCCCAGATAGTCAGCATGTAGTCAGGGCAGCTCCCAACACTGGCCAGCAAAGTGCCAGCATTGTTGAAATCACCAAAAGCATAGGCTTCCTCTGTTCCACCTGAAGGAACATACAAGACCCAATATACACACAGAAAAGAGGAAGAAACAATAGGAAAATCTACCTAGAAGGAGCTCAACTTTCACTGCAATTATTTTTTTTCGCTAGGTAATAGCTTTCAGTTCATTATTTCTTCTTAATGTTTCCTCCCATGAAATAACGAAAAAGCTTGAAACTGGCGTTTACTATTTTGCTTTGAAGAACCAAAAGGTTGCATGTCCTTCTAAACTTATGAAGTCAGCCACTACTCCATTTGCTGTGATCTGTAATCACTAGTCTGTTTGTGTAAAATAAAAATAGAGGTTTTTACACTACCTCGCAGTATTCTGTACGGCCTCAGTGAAGGATACTCGTAGACGATGAGGTTTGGCTTCTTTCCTTTCTCTCCTACTGCAAAGTACTGCTTAGTAGGATGTGCCTTGAAAAAGCAAAAGTCTCATTGCATGCTGTAATGACACCTTTGTCTCTCTCCTGCCAGATACCAAGTAGTAACTCAGTTGTATTTCCTGACTCATTCATTAAAAGATATTGCCGTAAGTTCTAGGTTGCATTTTTATTTGTGTGTGATCTGAACAACTGCCAGCCTGTTGCTCAATATCAGGATGAAGCTACTACGTACAGAAAATGTTAAAACAATTATGCACACAAAATGGTGTATTGCACATATAATGCAGAACCATGACAAACTGTGAAATAATTTCCTTTATCATGCATTTTTTTAGTATTCCTACCTCACTCAACTCACTAGCTGATCTTTCCACGAGCAGCATTTGTGTCAGCAGCCATCTACTTCTGCAGACAGCTGCAGAAAAGCCATCCTGAATGACATTGTTCTGAAGACATAAAGATGCACCATGACTCCCCAGAAAAAGCTACTTAAAATGGAGCAGAACGGTGGGAGGCTGGTATTCTAAAAGCCTTGCTCATGTGGAATACAACTGAGAGATGGCAGAACCCTCCACAGGGTAAGATGCTTCAAATCCAGAGGAAGCATTTGAGAGTCCAAGTTCTTGGTAGGAGCTTACTAGAGTGAAACTGTATACTTCTTCTCTTCATTTATCTAGGAACTTGATTTTCTGAATTTTTACTGCAGGCAAGACACTAAACTAATATCAGCTGTGACAGGAGAGATGAGTGTTAAATAAATAAGCTGATATGAGCCAAAAAAAGAATGTAATAGTTCTAAATATTAAACCCAGCTGGCACCTGTCAGTCCTTTAAAGGACCTGAGCCTGGGACTTAGGTGTGCAGATATTTGTCCTCCGCCCATCATGTTGATAGGCTGAGTAGCCCACACTGCACAGCTCACACATCCCCCTGATCAATACCATACTTTCTTATGGACATGCATATGCAGCTGTAGAAATCTCCCATCAGGCAACAAAGTGAACATTTCGCTTCCAGAAAGTGACTAACATCCTAAAACATGAAACAAAAGCCATACCGTGATAAACCCAATTCCACCACCACTGCTGCTCCGGAGATAACTTTGAGACTTAGTTTTCAGGTCCAGGAGCACCACTTGGTTGCCTGCTATATACATCAGTGTTTGGCTGTCCATCGGCAGCAGGTTTACATTTCTGGTGCAGTCATATCCAAAAGAATGTCTGAGAACAGCTCAATAAGGAAAAGATTTGACACTGGCTCTCTAGAAAAGTTTACTAAGAGGACAGAAACACTTACATGAAAACTGAAATGGAAATACTGAATCTGGTGACTAAAAGCCTGATGGTAGGAGATAGTTTTGTTCAGTATACAGTGAAGGTAAAATATATCAAGCCTCTATAACTGAGGGGAAGGTGCAAGTGAAGATCTTCTAAAGTTCATATTCCATCCTTTCATGTCCACTACAGGGCACATCTCTTGCCTTCTTTGGGGCTGCAAGGAATTCATATGCTATCAGTGTTCACTTTTCAAACAAAATGTAAGAGATATGCATCAAATTACCAGGAACTTTTTCTACAGAGAGATCAAACCAAGTTGTAGAGGTGTCCACCTTACTCTATAATTGGTTTTGGTGACTCATTAATAAAGTAATATTTAAATTATTGATGAGATAAAGGTATCTAAATCAAACATGAAATATAAAAAGCTAATATTACGGCCAGATAACACACAGGCAGGATGCAGGGTGGGTGGGAAGAACTACAGGAGGGTTTTGGTTGGGAAACTGGGAGCGGGCAGCTGCTCTGCTGTCTCCTGATACCTGCCGAGCCCCTGAGGCCTCTCCAGTGCTGATACTGCCGTGTGCATTGTGCAGACTGGGAATAAGTGCCGTGGCAGTGGGGACTACTGGCTCCCCACATTCCCAGTTGCCTGGGGCTGATGGGGATCCTAGAGTGGTGGGACACCATGCCTTTATGTTCCTCAATTTAAAAAACACTGCCACCTCCTTAAAAAAAAGAGGGGAAAAAAACCACACAAGGCATGACAGGAATGAGCTCACAGAAGGTGTCCTCTCCACCTCCCACAACAGACCCACTTAAGAGTTCTCCTCATGTAGAGTTGGCCATGAAGAGTTGGCTGTGCAAAGCGGGCTACACAGAGTTGTCCCATTCTGCACATAGGCTACTCCAAATTAGAGAAGTACAATTTCAAGAATATATATTAAATACCCTTAGCTTTAAATTTGCACAGCATCACCAGAAAGGATACTTAAGAGTAAGAAGGTTACTGGGTATCCCAGAGTCTTCAGTGACAAATGGCTGTGAACATATGTCTTCGTACTTATAGAAGAAAGTTTCCGAGATCGTCTTTTCTACTTTCTCAGCACTTTTTTGTGCTTCCAAGGGTACTTCACTATTATCTTGCTCTTCCAAATGGCCTTCTGCATCTCAGAAGTGAGAAGATACAGAAATTTATATCCACAATATATTTGCACCTAACAGCAAAAGGGAAGGGTTCACGCATTCCTGGCCTCCTTGAAAAGAGCACTAGGCACTCCATAACTCAACCCAGGGGTACCATGTCGTAACAACAACTTGTCCTGTAAAAAAGGCTCCCTCGGGTTTTTAAAAACTTCACTGTGAATGTTCAAAATGGAAGAATGTAAAGAAGAAAAAATTTTGAGACTGCTTTAAAAACTTTCCTGTCAAAAATCAAGACATAGTTTAGTTCAGCTTTCCTCGGTGTTTAGGTCTCAGCTTTAGAAACCAAATAAAATTTAAAGTGGCTTTTCAGTAGCTATTAAATGCACATCATTATACAAAACAGTTAGTAAAAACACATACATCAGATCACCAGAAGACACCATTGTGCTCAAAAAAGAATACTGCTAATGTGTGACCCAGAGTAGTTCTTCGCAGGTCTGCAATGCAGAATACTCCAAACTTTCAACCCACCATAAGCATTTGCTTAAAGTACTTTTCACCTTGATACTTGAGATCAAATCTGCATTATCTACTTGGTAAGCTTTTCACCCTGTCTTGATTTTTTTCTCTCCTAGGTCTTCTACAAGAAAAAAACAAAGAGACCAGCCATGGGAAAGCACAAAATGAAGTACACAAGGTAAGTGTAGGGAGCAGAGAAGCTCAGTAACTGTAACTTGATGGCACTGATCTGAGATGATGTTCATAACAGTAACAGTGAAAAAATGAAGACTAGAAAGTAGTGGGATTTTTAAGGTCCTGACATCATCTACTCAGTGGAAAGCAGTACTCACCAGTGCTCTCAGTGTCTGATTCCACTCGCTCCGCTTCCTCCTGTTCCTCTGCAGTGGAGGACTCCTTTGGAAGACTAGTTTTGCTTTCTTCTGCAAAGGACAACTGGGATTACTCTCTTCAGTATGAATTCCTTTGATTAATTTGCTCATAAATGCCATCTAATAAATACATAGTTGTGTAGTAGTATGAAAAAAAAAATCCCTTCTATCCAACGATGGACTTCCTGCTGTTTAGCATTGAATGTAGGGCGAAGTTTGCTTTCAAAAAAACCATATTTTAAATCTTAGGGGAAGGAAAGAAACACATCCTATAACAGGAAAAATGTATAACTGGAAGATCAAGAGAGTGCCAAAAGTAAGGTGCCAATATAAGTATCAAAAATCCTTCCAAAATTCCACAGGAGACTCACTACTGGATTTAGTTACCGATGCTACCTAGATCTAGTGTGATAGATGATATGCAAAACATCTCAAATATACACCAGACAGACATTTCATAGAAGCACAGAATCATAGAATGTCTCAGGTTGGAAGGGACTTTAAAGGTCATCTAGTTCAACCCTCCTGCAGTGAACAGGGACATCTTTCACTAGATCAGGTTGATCAGAGTGTCATCCAACCTGACCTGGAACGTTTCCAGGGATGGGGTATCTACCACCTCTCTGGGCAACCTGTCCCAGCGTTTCACCACCCTCATTGTAAAAAATTTCTTCCCTGTATTTAGTCTAAATCTCCCCTCTTTTAGTTTCAAACCATTACCCCTTGTCCTATCACAACAGGCTCTGCTAAAAAGACTGACCTCATCTTTCTTATAGGCCCCCTTCAAGTACTGAAAGGCCACAGTAAGGTCTCCTCAGAGCCTTCTCTATTCTCTCTTCTCTCGGCTGAACAACTCCAACACTATCATCCTTTCTTCAAAGGAGAGGTGCTCCAACCCTCTGATCATTTTTGTGGCCCTCCTCTGGACCTGCTCTAACAGGTCCATGTCTCTCTTGTGCTGAGAACTCCAGAGCAGGACACATTACCCAAGATGGGTTCTCATCAGAGCAGATTAGAGGGGTAGAATCACCTTCTTGACCTGTTGGTCACATTGATGCAGCCCATAAAGTGGTGGGCCCTCTGGGCTGTGAGTGCATATTACCATCTCATGTCCAGCTTTTCATCCCCCAGCACTCCTAAGTCCTTTTCCTGCAGGGCTGCTCTCAATCCCATCATACCCCAGCCTACATCGATAATGAGGATTCTCTCAACCCAGGCGCAGGACCTTGCACTTGGCCTTGTTGAGCCTCATGAGGTTCACATGGGCCAACTTCTCAAGCTTGTTCAGGTCCCTCTAGATGGCATCCTGGTGATCAGGCGTGTCAACTGCACCACACAGCTTGGTGTTGTCTGTGAACTTGCACTCAATCCCACTGTCTGTGTCATTGATGAAGATATTAAACAGTGCTGGTCCCAGTACAGACCTCTGAACGACACCATTTGACACCATATTCATCTGGACATTGAGCTGTTGACCACTACCCTCTGGATGTGACCAGTGAGCCAATTCCTTACCCACTGAACAGTCCACTCATCAAATCTGAAATAAGACATTGGTCTTATTCTAAACTTGTTTTACCTTTTGATTTCAAACAAGATCCCATTTCCAAACAAAACACCTGCAAATCAACACTGAAGCCATTTTGTACTACAGCTATAAAATACTGTCAGAAATCGGAACATTCAGAAAATCGATTGCAAAGAAACCTAAATAACCAGAATAACAAATACAGGTGGGATGCAAATGACTCTCTTGTTATGTGTAAGCTTGACTTAGATACCAAGAAAAAAATCCCGAAAAATGCATTTCCTCTTTCTGGCTTTTGGGTCAGAATTGACTTTGGAAAAGATCTTTTGAGACTTTTCAGACTTTTCAGGAAAGGCAAAATGACCAAACACAACGCCATGCACCAGAAGGACAGTGAGGGCAAAGAAACATTGTAGACATGTCATTCTTGTCATTATATAGTCAACCTGCCCTACTCAAATCTTCATCCAATGGTTCTGAGTCCCTGCCAGAGTCTGATTTTTCTGCATAAGTTAATTTAAGAGTTAAAATGAGCTTTTACCCCTCAGGAGTGCTGAGAAAGACGTGCAAATAGACCTGCAGAAAGTTTTCGATTCAGAAAACAAATTAAAAGAAAACAAGTGCAATATATCTCCATGTATTTAAATGAAATTCATGAGTATTTAATGGGGTAACAGAACTGATATCACTGAAGCTGAAGAAATAGTTACAGACTAGTTGCATAAATATATAGCAGAGTGTTCAGAGACCTGAATTCTAATTGCAAACCCCATAATGACGTGTACAATGTGAATCAGCCGTTTCACCTCTGGCTGTCTCCGTTATCTCTTGTGAAAAATGAGATAATAATACTTAACCTTCTTAGCAAAGTGTTTTGATATCCACAGAGAAAAGTACTATAAAATTTCAAATTATTGCAACTAATTAGCATTCATTTATCTTCTAAAATTAAGACTATCATAGTTTTCATTATAAATTAATTCCTATCTGGAAAATGCTTTAGGCTGAAAGAGGGTATGAACAGTCCTGCCTGCGTTGATATCTGGGTTCTACTTAAAGCAATCTATTGCAGCATCCACTGTGCATGTTACCGTGATGGTGTTCAGGTACTGTGCAAAACACATTTTGACTTCAAAGGCTCTAAGGAGGCTTATGGAGGGGGGGTACATCTACTTTGGTTGCAGATTCTGGGTTTCATGTGGTGACCGATCCAGAAAACTTGTGTAGGTTCACTGTGAAAAGGGTCTGAATGTCTATTTTCTTTTCCTGTTTTTTTTTTTTTTTTTGAGAGGGGGGGTTGTTTGCTTGTTTGCTTTGTCTGGTTGGTTTTGGTGGGTTTTGTGTTGGTTGTGTTTGTTTGTTTGTTTGGGGTTTTGTTTTGTTGTTTTCCAAGACAGTTTTCCTAAATAAACTGGAATTAAGGCTTTTTATACTGAAAACTGAGATAGTGACAAGTAGGACTGGTGTCAAGCAGGAAAAAACAAGTTGGCAAACAGATGTTTTTGCTAGCCCTAATTATACACTATGCCTGATTAGAACAGGCTTTGTTTGGGTTTTTTTTCTTTAGTCCTAATAATTCAAGATATTGACCTGAAATACTATACAGATCCACATCAGTTCCAACATCTAGCTTTCTAAAAACTCACTCAGGAGTGAATTCAGGCTTTCTTTGTTTTGGTGACCAGTGCTATAAGCTGTGAATTTCAGCTAAGCTCCATTTTCTTTCAAATTGCCTTTCTCTTAGCTATGTTCTCAAAAGACACAGCTCACTTCAGAATGGAGAAATGTGTTTATTCAGGTATGTGCTTTCAGTTATTTCAAAACTAAGATGTTTATTGGCAATTTTGCTGCCACACAGAATCCTTGTATACAGGAGCTTCTCAAAAACTCTCAGAGAATTTGCACATTAACCGATTTCTCATCTCAGACAATTGTCTCATTTATTCAAAATTCAGGATAATTAAATCAAATGGGTGCTTATTAGGTAACAGGTAAACAAATTCACTGAGATGACACCACTTTCTTTGTATTTTGTCATCCCACATTCTTCCTCTTTCCAGAAAAAAGAGGTACTTAAATGTGTATACTTCATAAAAGAGGTGCTTGCCTTCATAAATCCCGTGACTGACAATTCAAGTGCATAAAAGTCATTAGATTATTTAATGATCAAAAAGCAGACTACAGTATTACTTTAGAAACTGAACATATCGAGTAGTTATTATTTTAAACTGCCTCAGCCCCACCATTAACTGTGTGACTGTGCTTAAAAGGCATCACCTGTATCACCTCGGCTTTTACATCTACAGAAGAGTGATGATCAGTTTTGTCCACTAATTCAGGATATGTAGAAATAGGGAACTATTACAGCAGAACATAAGTGCACTGCTGTTAGTACCAGTAATAAGCAAGAGATTAAATTTTAATCTCTACACTGTGTTACTTCTGTAGGATTTCATTTTTTGATTCATTCCAAAATGTGCCATTTTTTGTAGAAAAGCTTTGGCCACTGGTGGGCTTTGAAAAAAAAAAAGAAAAGAAAAATCACTAGTTCTTTCCTTCAGGAGAGACTGTCTTGTGTGTTACTCCTTTACTTGTCTTTATTCCACGTGAAGGAACTCAGTTTGGCCCAGGACTTAGTTTTGCTTTACTGCTTCCAGTCCTGACCCCTCTTAGCACTTCACTATGAGCCTTCCCGACTACACTCTGGCCTAGGGATAACACTGGTCTAAAAGAATGACTACAATGCTTGGCTAGCCTGAGGGTGTCTGACAGAAGAAGTAACATATTAATCAACCATTACAGGCTAAGGCATCTTCTTCAAGTCTAGCTTGGCTTTGGATGTGTTGGATTTCTTCCTATCTGCTAAGTCCTGCTTCTTTAATCCATCTTCAGATACAAGCCCCTCAGCATTTTTTTTCCCTGAGTCTTCCATTTCTCTGTGAAAACCAGCACACCGCTGAACAACTCTCTCAGCATTCCTTTTAGCCTTCAGATGGCATCAGAGCACATCAGCAACTCACTGTGCTGCTGCCGAGCGCAACATGTGCAAGAAGCAGAGTTTTGCAAAACTTACTTTCATTTAAAAAAAAAAAAATTGAAGTCTTTTGGTGCTTATATATACACACAAAGAAAAGCATCCAAGTGTAAACCAGGCATAGCTATCCAGTGCTGTCTGTGCATCATTATCAGTCAGCGTTACTACAAAATTAGTAATAAAAGTCAGTTTTAGGCAATCGACCCAAAATGCCAAGGAAGAATTTTTTTGCACTAGAGAATATTGCTCTCTTACAATAGCTAGAAGACTTGAAAGCAAGGAGAGTAACAGATGATGTAAATTCTCACAGCAGTTAAGTATATAAAATATTTACTAGTTAGAGACCGAGGTAACAAGGATAAAGCTACAAAGCTGGATCTAGACACATCACCCTCATCAGAGCCCCATTGTCTCTTTTCCTGATGCCTCTCAGAGAGAGAAAAGAAGTGGACAGGATAGCCCTGCTCAGAGCCTCACGAATGCTGTGTTGCACACATTCAACCTATTTTCCCATAAAATTAAGAGAAATAAAACCTTACTCTAATTTCCAACCTTACAACTAAAATAGTCCTCTTAATGATCCAGATGTCCTAGTTCTCTGTTGCCTGCAAGCAAGTTTCAGTCTCAGTGAAACTCTTCGGTTTTACAAGTCTCTGCCTCATGAATAAAGGTTACCAGGTTTTTATTAAGCAGAAACAGAAACAGGTGGCACCACAGTTACTTATTAACTTAGATAGAAAGGAAAATCATAATGTGAGACCAATGCCACAAACGCAACAGGCAATAAAATGAACTGTCTCACACACGGCACAGCAAAACCAACGAGTCCCACATTTCAAGTGAAGTACAGGATGGTCTCACCTGCAGACCGTTCATTCCTGGTTCACTTTTCTGCAGCTAAACCATTTACATGAGAATAAAGCCTTTTCTTTCCCAAAAGCCTCTGTGTAGGGGGACTGGTCACATACAGACTTCAGCATGCAGAGAGCTGCAGGCCCGGCAGTGCCCCAGCATGACGCTCTTCCAGAGCCACCCGGACACCGGGAAGAGGCCACAGCTAGGAAGAAGCACCCCGTTGAAGAGGCTGTTTTTGCAAGGGGGCAGGCTGGGGACACCTGGAGCTCCTCAGGGAGAGCAAGGGAGGGATCCTCTTGAGAGGCTACGGGGAGGGTGCCATAGAGGGGACCCAGGGGGGGTGCGATAAGGAGACGCCCCGACCGTGGCCAGCGCTGTGCTCATGAAGAGCAGGTCCACGGGACGCGGGGACACACGGGGATCTGCGGGCCGCCCCCCGAGAGGCGACGCGGGCCCGCGTGGGGCCGGAGCGAGCCCTGACCCTCCCCACCACCCCGTACCTGCGGCCTCCTCCATCGCGGCGTTACCGGTTTCCATGCAACCGGTGCCGCGGAGCGCTCCGGGAGCAGTAGTTCGGCAGGGGGAGCGGGGGGGCCGTAGGCGCACGCACCGCCTCTTGGGGCGGGATGCGGGGGTCCGTGAAGCAGCGGCGGGACCTGTTACCTGCCGGCGGCCGTTACACCGGGGAACGGCCGAGGAGGGCACTCCGCGGCTCCGATTCCGACAGAAAGTTGAGAAAATGGCGGGTTTGGTTTGGGTTTTTTTGTTGGTTTTGTTTGTTTGTTTTTAAAGTAACATCTCTTTCGGTCACCGTTGCGGTCTTTTCAAAGACCATCGGGAAAATGAAATGAATTCCCCGAGC